>SEYY01014431.1:2500-10000 GCA_009176605.1 Armadillidium nasatum | reverse complement strand
TTACTCCATCCTAGACATTTGTGCCCTTAGCGCTTTTATACTATACAGTATAAAAGATGAGAGAACCGTACAGGCGTTGAAAAAAAGAAGGCATGGCGTTAGAATGAACATTTATGAGACGCTAGCTATGGATCTCATACGCCCACATTCACTCCGACTGTACCAAATAACCCCAGGCTCAGTTCTGAAATCAAGGAATCAATTATAAAATGTTTCCCTGAAGCTCGACCACCAACACCACAACCACAGCAGGGGGTGCCTCAGGGGGATAGAGTGAGAAGAGGCTGTAACAAATGCCAAAAGGAACAGGTGAAACCGGTGCCGAAGGTCTCAAAAGTGTGCAAATTGTGCGGCAAATTCCTCTGTAAGAGTCATTACGAAGAGCAGATTGTGTGCTCAGGAGGTTGTTAAAAAATTTTTTTTCAAAATTTGTATATATATATATATATATATATATATATATATATATATATATATATATATATATATATATATATATATATATATATATATATATATATATATATATATATATATATATATATATATATATATATATATATATATATCGGACTGGCTTGAAAAAGTCATAGGTCTACCACTTCTAATTAGAGTTGGAAAATTCTATGACGGTCCGTATTAAAGGCTAATATGTCCCGATACACTGTACTATAAAGTGTATAAGTAGTAGAAAGTTGAGAAAATAGATAAGGAGAGTGTGTTCTAGACTTTACCAGTATGACTGAACGTAGGGTTTAAGTTTGGGGTGTTAGAGTTAGACAGAGAAAGAACGAGATTGCGAAGGAAGGCTTGTCGAATAAGCCCTTTTCAGTTAATGAAGTATATGACTGGAGCGTTCAGAAAAGATGTATCCGTTGCATTTGTGATTATATGGAGAGAATTACCCAATAGTTCGACTGGAAGAGAGAGACTGAAGAGAGTTTGTGAGAGCGAATCGGTTGATAAAACGAAAAACCCGAGACCACCTCAAAACGAGCTGTATGAGTTAAACCACAACAAATATGTAAAACGTACTAATAGTGTGGCCTAACGATACTTCTATAAGGAATAAATAACTGAGGTAGCGTGAAAAATTTTTAAAAAGCACCTCCGAACATTCAACCTCTTAGAATCTTAGTTAGAATGAGAAGTATTGTGATCCTTCCAAGAAAGATAGAGAGATAAAATAAATAAATAAATAAAAAAAAAAAAAAAAACGTCGAGGATATTAAGAACAGAAGAACATTAAGTTTTTTTTAGTTTTTTTTTAATTAAAGATGTCATAGTTATGTGTAAGGTCGTACTGTGTATAAATATAGGGGAAGAGAGTTTTTAAGGCATTGAAAGCAAACATATATTTTCCACCCCAATTAAAAATCTGAGAAAGATTAGCTGCTTCAGGGTTAACATCTTAACATTATTTAATGTTTTATGTGGACGCCTTTCAAAATAAAAAGAGTAATGTAGGGTGGAGTCATTAGCATAGGAGTGGGTAGGTGATGAGGTAATAGAGAAAAGGTCACTGTAAAGTAGAAAAAAATCTCGGGATATGATGAATCCTTGAGGAACACCCACTATTTATAGATTTAGGATGGAAGGTGAAAAACTACAATCTACAGCAGCTCTAGAACTTTCCAAAAGAAAATCATAGAGTATGTTACAGAGAGAGAAGTATAGATACCGAAAGATGGAAGTTTGGAATTGAAAGCTTTGCCTTACGATAGACTCTATCGAAGGCTTTCGGTATGTTTGCTGCCACTGAAAAAGTTTCACCGTAATTACGAAGAGCAGAGGAATATGAGGGAGAGAGAATAGAAGGAAGATCACCAGTGGAGCGATTCTAACAAAAACCATACTTCCGATCATAGATATGATTAGATGTTTCCAATTCTTTCTCTTAAGAATAGAAAAAACGGAGCTTTGAGTTATAAATGATAGTTACAGGGCTGAGAAGTGTTTCCTCTTTTCAGCATAGGCAGAATGAGTACAAATTTCAGCAGCAAACAGGATAATCGAAGTAGAAAGACTAACACAAAATAGTTTACCAAAGCAAGGTGCAAGATCGGAAACAAATTTTAAGAGCCACAGGAGCGATACCATCCGTTTTAATTCCTGTTATCAAACTCAGGGAGAGCAAAGATAATGTCTTTTGAAAAATTACATTATCTAGCATAAATAAGTTGAAGTGGTTGGAAAAGAGGAATTTTTCCGGAATTGCCTAAGGTGGAATTAGAGACAAATAGTAGCGAACTGATGATGAGCGACGAGTTCAAATTTATCTTTAGCAGAAAGCAAGACTGCAGTTGCGAGTCAATAGTCACTATAGTATGGAAGAAAGATGAAATAAAGTTAGAGTTAACATTTTATAATTAACTTTTTATTTTTTTTTTTTTTTTTATTTTTTGCGAAATGCCAGAAAGAGAGTGAATAAGCGGAACCTGAATTTTTTTTTGCATTTTCCGCGAGAAATGAACTTTTAATGTTACACAGAATAGATTTTTCACTATTCTTGGATTAAATATTAGTGACATGTTCTGGAGTTTGAAAATTATAATCAAGTTAGCATTTCAGCTGTGAATAATATGAGAACAAACAGAATTAAACAAATGTTTCATAATGTTAGTTAAAAGAAACGAAAATGGAATGTACGCCTCCATGTCAGAGAAAATCACCTTTCTGTTCGTGTATACACAACTCCCTTTAGTTGAAAATTTAGGATACAAACAGTAAGAGGAAAGAAAAGGGTTTACTGTCGGAATGATCAAGCTTTTGAGTTTCAGTTAGGAACAAGAGATGAGGTCTAGAAGAAGAGAAATTATGATTATCAAAAGAGAAATTAAAATAAAGTTCTAAAATTTTTCATAAATTACTAAAAGGAAGCATCGAAGTCTTCGTGACACTAGGAGCAAATGAGGGGCTACTTTTGGAAGTCGCCATTTTTATCTTCTCCGTGACTATTTGAGCGGATTCCAAAGGAGAACATACTCAAATGTAATAAGAATGTGGGGATGAACGTGAAAGGGGGGCAAACCATTAGGTATTGAAGGCGAATGAGAGGTATCTTAATGCTCCCTATTTGCCAAATATCAAGAACAGACGAAAATTTGAAGTGTGATTTCTGTGTGAAATAAATATATATATATATATATATATATATATATATATATATATATATATATATATATATATATATATATATATATATATATATATATATATATATATATATATATATATATATATATATATATATATATATATATATATATATATATATATATATATATATATATATATATATATATATATATATATATATATATATATATATATATATATATATATATATATATATATATATATATATATATATATATATATATATATATATATATATATATATATATATATATATATATATATATATTATATATATATATATATATATATATATATATATATATATATATATATATATATATATATATATATATATATATATATATATATATATATATATATATATATATATATATATATATATATATATATATATATATATTATATATATATATATATATATATATATATATATATATATATATATATATATATATATATATATATATATATATATATATATATATATATATATATATATATATATATATATATATATATATATATATATATATATATATATATATCATAATTACAAACATTTACTCCTCTACTCTCACTGCATTTCAGATTCAGAATTTGTAAAATTTTTCTTATACTACTCGTATTTGTGTTCTTGAACATTCTTTCTTTATCTATTTTACCAATATATTTTGACTTTCATATTTTCAAACGCCTTGTATCTGAGTATGTCGGTCTTTGATTTAAATTAATATATATATATATATATATATATATATATATATATATATATATATATATATATATATATATATATATATATATATATATATATATATATATATATATATATATATATATATATATATATATATATATATATATATATATTACATGCGATTACATATGAACAGGTGTATGGGCTTCTGGAATTAATGAACTTTTCATAATGACCTTTTCAGTTGCGCATCTAATCTTATCCATTCATATGCCGATGACTCAATCACCATTCTTCTAATCCCTTCAAAACTGCTCCCTCTTTTGCATCCAGAGTTTCCTCTCGTCTTAATTTTTCCGTTTCCATTCTTGCTGACCTGGAAAGAATTTAACAATAGGAGCGTCTCTACTTTGTGAAATTCAGCTCTTTAAAAACTCACAATCTTTGCTAACTTGCGAAATTTCTGTTAAATGGGAATTGAAGTGGCTTCTGTTCTGTATTATTTAATGCTTTAGTTTGCGTTAGATAGGAATGTAACGGTTCTTATTTTCTTATTATTTTGGGCTATGACCGTGAGGTGAGATATATAATATATATATATATATATATATATATATATATATATATATATATATATATATATATATATATATATATATATATATATATATAATATATATATATATATATATTGTGTATTTGTTAATTATAAAAAGAAAGTATTTTCTTTTGAGTAGAATTTCGCCATGTCATCACTGTTTATAAAAGAAAAAAAAGGGTATTTATCAACCCTTTTGTTTGACCAATGATTTATTAGTCAAATTAACTCGAGGCTGATTTACATTTATATATATATATATATATATATATATATATATATATATATATATATATATATATATATATATATATATATATATATATATATATATATATATATATATATATTATATATATATATATATAAATGTCACCTCTGTTGTGCAAAGGCCAGAGGATTGCCAATTTCCACCAGAGTTGGAGAAATAGAAATGTGGTCGCTAATGACAGACGGGACCCGATACTCGGATCTTAAAAGTGTGTTAATCAAACGAAGTTGGAAAAACAGATAAAGGGAGTATTTTCAAGAATTTACCAGTAGAATGTATGTAAGATTGAGCATTGGGGTTAAGTCTGGGGTCGGAGATTTCAACAGACAAAAAATGAGTCTGTTTAGAAAGTCGTGTCGTACGAGCCCTTCTCAATGGAGGAGATATGCGACGAAAGAGTTCAGAAGAACAGCGAACATAAGCCGAAAAGCGTACACTTCACCTTTCCGAGAGGAGTTCTATGTGTAGAATCATCCCAGATGTGTTAGGCGTACTTCATACAAGGGCGAACAACAACCCTATAAAGAGCAAGCAACTGGGGTGACGTAAAAAAATCACGAAGGCATCTCAAACGCCCAACCTCTCAGAACCTTGTTTAGAAAGATAAGTAATATGATTCTTCCGAAAAAGATCACGAGAAAGGAAACACCGAGAATATTGAGGACAAATGAAGGTTTGAGTTAAGTGTCTTCGAAGAATATGTCATAGGTGGGTGGAAAGTTGTGTCGAGTACTAAGATAGAGGAATTGAGTTTTAGAGGCATTAGAAACGACCATGTTTTCTCTGCCCAATTTGAAATGCGAGGAAGATCAGAGGTTTGTTGCTCTACGGCCACCATTCTTGCATCAATTAACTGCTGCTGGAAGGGACGTTTTTCAAACTGAAAGGAGTAATTAAGGGTGGAATCATCGGCATAGGATTGGATAGGAGACGAAATAATAGTGAGAAGGTCATTGATAAAAATTAGAAAAAAAGTTGGGGATAGGACAGATTATTGAGGAAGATCACTATTTATAGATTTAAAGGAAGAACGGTGGACGTCTACAACAGCTGCTATAGAAACGAGAAAGAATCAGAAAATCAGAGAGAGAGAGAGAGAGAGAGAGAGAGAGAGAGAGAGAGAGAGAGAGAGAGAGAGAGAGAGAGAGAGAGAGAGAGAGAGAGAGAGAGAGAGAGAGAGAAAGAGAGAGAGATTCCGGAAGAGGGAAGTTTGAAAATCAAAGCTTTGTGCCAGTATCTATTGAAGTCTTTCTATATGTTTAGCGCCACAGCGAAAGATTCACCGAAACCTCGAAGAGAGGAGGACCAAGAGTCAGAAAGAAGGGAAAGAAGATCACCAGTGAGAATTATTTACGAAAGCCTTACTGGCGATCAGAGAAAAGATTAGAAGAATTAAGATGTTTCAAATCTTCCTGTAAAGAATAGATTCGAAAACTTTAGAAAGAAACAGGACGAGAGTTTGAAGGTTGAGTGTGTCCCCCTTTTTTCGGTCACAGGCTGAATGAGCGCAAGTTTCTAGCAAGAAGGGAAGGTCGAAGTTGAGAGACAGAGACAAAATTATTTACTAAGGCTCAGAAGTTCAAGTTTTGAGAACCGCAAGAGGAATACCATCAGGACCATAATCTGTCTTAGTGTTAAACTCAGAGAGAGATGAGAAATGACATCTTTAGAAAAAATTACATTAGGCATAAATGAGTCGGAGGAGATTGAAGGAAGAGGAATAGTACCAGAATCATCTAAATTAGAGTTAGGAAGAGGAACCAGAAAGATTATTGCATTTACTACGGAGAAAGAGTTTTTTGCATCACGAAGCCGTACTGGGATGAAATATAAGTTGAATGAGTTTCAGGAGTTTAAAGATGATTGTAATCCCTGTTGGCAGCATCCCTGCTGCAGATAGCCCGAAAACAAGTAGAATTCAACCAAAGTTTGTTTGGCTTAGTTGAATGGAAAGCATATGGAATGTACGACTCCAGGCCATAGAAAATCACCTCGGTTATGCACTCAGCACATTCGCAGGGACCTATTCCACGAAAGCAATGATCATTCCATTCAAGATCAGAGACGTACAACTGCAAGTCAGAAGAGTTAACTTTACCGAAGGACCAGAATCGTCTCGCCGAAGGAGGGACCCGTTCTTGTGGAAGACTTGAAGAGACAGAACAAGAAACGAAGATAAGAAGGGGATCGCATGGGCCCAGAGAGGGAAAAATTTAACAGTATAAGGAGAAGGATTAGAGGTTAAGAAAAGATCAATTATGTTGGGTTCATCACCAATATGTTCAGGGATATGTGTACTGAGTTGTACAAACTGCTAAAGGTTGTTCTGGATAGAAAAGTTGAAGGCGAGTTCATCAGCTGGAACATGAGAAATAGATGAAAGACATTGGCGGTGGTGAACATTGAAATCACCTAAAATGATCATTTCGAAGAAAGGAGCAGAAGAGAGAATGTGCTCTATTTTGTAGTTTAAATAGTCAAAGAATTTTTTATAATCAATGGAAGTAGAAGATAAATAGAGAAGAACAAATAAATTTAGTAGTAGAATTGCAACGGAGAGCTTACCCATAAAGTAGAGAATTCAGAAATTTCCAAATTAGAGACACGAGAACAAACAACATCGTCGCGCACAAATGCGCAAACATCCGCCTTTGGCTAAAAATTGAGAATAGAGACAGTAGGGAGATAACAGAATAAGGCTTGCTGTCAGCGTACCCATGTATCTGAGTTTCGGTTAAGAACTATAGATGCAGTTTAAAAGAAAATAGATGG
>SEYY01014430.1:0-2500 GCA_009176605.1 Armadillidium nasatum | reverse complement strand
TCTCTTCTCAAATCGACTATTTCTAACTTTTCCTTTATATTGAAACTCTGCTAAGCACACCCATATAATATATATATATAATAATATGTAATATATAATATATTATATATAATATAATAAATATATATTATTATATATAATATATATATATATATATATATATATATATTATATATATATATATAATTATATATATTACATATTATATATATATATATATAATATTTAAAGAAAAATTATTTTTTTACAATATATAATTAAATTGTAATAATTATTTCCCTGAGGTTATTAAAAATAATTTAAGTAATTTGCAACTAAATTGCAAAATTATAAGCTGAAGCAAATCTTAGTCTTCAATGTATATATATATATATATATATATATATATATATATATATATATATGGTAATAATTTAATATGCTAAAACTCTAACAGACTAAATATTCATTAAACATCGATGTTTAAAGTTTGCAGTAGGGGAATCGAACCAGGGCCTATAACACAAAAGCATAGAGTTTACCACTACGCCTGATAATAACTTCTGTACTTGCGCTATAGGGCCGGGTTCGATCCCTAAAATAGACTGAACTCAATAATATTATATATATAATATATATATAATATATATAATATATATATATAATATATATATATAATATATTATATAATAGTGATTCAAATTAACAAAAATAAAAGCATTTCATTAATTTTTACGTATTAATTATTTTTTAATTGCTAATTAGTAATTAAATTCAGTTATTTTTAAAAATCAGAGAGAGAGAGAGGAGAGAGAGAGAGAGAGAGAGAGAGAGAGAGAGAGAGGAATTTTTAATTTTTTTTTTTATTTAATAATTATTATTACTTAATAATGGTAATAATAATAATTAATAATAGTTAAAGTAATAATAGTAATAATAATAATAATAATAATAATAATAATAATAATAATAATAATAATAAATAATAATAATAATAATAATAATAATAATAATAATAATAATAATAATAATAATAATAATAGTAATTATAGAAGATAATTATAATGTAGCAATAACTGAAATAATAATAACAGTAAAAATTAATTATAATAGGAACAAGTCAACAAGGACAGCAATAATTATAATAATAAGAATAATGATAATAATAATAATGATAATAATAATAAAAATCATAATAATAATAATTAGATTAGCAAAAATAATAATAATATATGACTATTAATAATAATTATTAATAACAATTATGCAATAATAATAAAAAATGAAAATATTAATAATAATAATAAAGATTATAAAATAATAATGACAATTTGACAATGATTCCAAAAATTATAATGTTAATTGTGAAACATAGAAGTTTTAATAATAATACTAATAATAGTAATAATAAGAAAATCAATAATAATAATAATAATAATAATAATAATAATAATATATAATAATATTATTATTATATATATATTATGTAATTACAAACGTAATAATAATGATATAGTAATAACAATAATAATAATAATAATAATAATATTAAAATTAATAATAACAACAATAGTAATAATTTTTTTGAATAGTTTTGTATAAATCATCTGTTCACCGGGACCCGGCTGAGCTAGGATAAGAAAGCTACTCACAGAGACGGCTTGTAATAAGAAAGGTGAAAAAGGTATCTAGGAAAAGTTAAGTCTATTGTTAAGTATTTAAGTCTAGGAAGAACGTAAATATATTATTTGAATTAAGGTTTATGAGTCATCTAAAAACAAAGATTCTCAAAGAGGGTGGCGAGAGAGGTTCAGGATGGTGGCGAGAAACTTCTATTATAATTATTCGATTTTATTTCTAATTCTTATAGTAACTGGAAAATTGGGTTAGGAAAATTTTTTTTTGAAGAGAGAGAGAGAGAGAGAGAGAGAGAGAGAGAGAGAGAGAAAGAAAGTCATCCTGAAAATGTTTAAGAAACCCTGCCCTAAGTTATTTCCCAAAGGTTTAAAAGGACAAAGAGGGAAAAATTCTTGGCGGATGATTAACAGTACTTAACATTCTGTAAACCGAAATATAATTAATGAAGGTGCATATTTTGTACAGAATACAAGTATACAATGAGTGAATCATCGGTCCTAGGATGGCCGTGAGTAAAAAATGGACAATGTAGGGCTGTACTAAAATTAACCCCATAGTGAAGATCAGAATGATAGGAATAGGATCACTCTCCAGCAGTAGATTTTAGGCAGCTGAGTTTTTCTCTACGACCAGCACAAAATAAATAATAATTAATATAAAAAGTAATAATAATAATAGTAATAATAATAATAATAATAATAATAATAATAATAAAAATAATAATAATAATAATAACAACAATAACAAAAATTAATATAATAATTAAATCTCAAATACAAAGAGACAATTGGTTTCGTAATAACTGTATAAATGAATCTCAGCCCAATCAATGGTTGTGTTCATATGGAAGAGGGATGAAGAGAGAGAGAGAGAGAGAGAGAGA
>SEYY01014425.1:152500-197500 GCA_009176605.1 Armadillidium nasatum | reverse complement strand
ATCTCTATCCTCAATTTTCAGCCAAAGGCGGTTGTTGTGTGTACGTGCGCAACGATGTTATTTGTTCTCGTGTCTTTAATCAGGAGTCTTCTGAATTTCCCAAATTGTGACTTAATAAGTTCTCTTACCATTCTACGACTAAATTCATTGTTCTGTTTATTTATCTCCTAATTCTACTGACTATGCTAAATTTTTAGACTATCTAAACCCCAAAATAGAACACATTCTCTCGAATTCTCCATTCTTAAAAATTATCATATTAGGTGATTTCAATGTTCGCCACAGCCAATGGCTTTTTCTAACTCTCATGATAAAGCCGGTGTACGTACCTTCTATTTTGCCATCCAAAACTATGTATACTCCTATCCCTGATCGTCTTGGAGAAGAACTCAATATTCTAGACCTTTTTCTAACTTCTAATCGTTCTCCTTATACTGTCAAACTCTATCCACATCTGGGTTCTTCCAATCACATTATTTCTGAATTCTGAATCCTCTTCTATTTTTCGCAAGAATGACTCCCTCTTTGTGCGAGGAAACGTTTGTGGCATTTGGGTGCCACAAAAAGGTGGTTGGACTTGCGATCGTACTACTTTTGATTTCCCATGGAATGATTATTGCTTCCGTGGGAGTGTGCCGAGCGCATTACTGAGGTGATTCTCTCTGGGATAGAGGCGTATGTTCCATATTCTTTCCTTTCTGTTAAACCTAACAAACCTTGGTTTAAACTCTGCTTGTTCTCGTGCTATCCGCCGCAGAGATGATAGAGATTACCGTCATCTTCAAACTCCAGAAAGTCATGCAACTTATATTTCATCCCAGAATCATAAAAATCCATTCTCCGCCACGCCAAAACATTTCTCCGTAGAAAATGCAATAATCTTTTTGGTTCTCCTACACATCCTTTCTGGTATTTTGCAAAAAATGTAAAGTCTAACTTTGCTTTTCCTCTTTCCCTCCTCTAGTATATTCCGACAACACAACTGCCGTTTTGCCTTCTTCTAAAGCTGAACTCTTCTCTCAAAACTTTTGCCTTTTAATTCAACCTTAGACGAATTCAGAACCGTTCTTCCTCCTTGAACTCATTTATACCTAAATTTGTAATTTCTTCTAAAGAGGTCATTTCTGCTCTCTCTGAGATTAACACTAAGCAGGCGTACGGTCCTGATGGTATCCCTCCTGTCGTTTTCAAATTATAAACTTTGTGCTTCTGAGTTTGCACCCTGCGTTGGTAAACTATTTCGTCAGTGTCTTTCTACATCAACCTCCCCTTTTTGCTGGAAAACGTGCGGTCATTCAAACTATGCCGAAGGGAAACCCATCTCAAACCTCCTACTATACCGTCCCATTTCTTTAACCTCCGTTCTTTCTGAAGTTTTTGAATCTATCCTTAACAGGAAAATTTGGAAACCTCTCAATTCTTCAAATCTTATCTCTGATCGCCAGTAAGGCTTGTGATTATTCTTTCCCTTCTTTCTGACTCTGGTCTTCCGATCATCGGCGAATCTTTTGCTGTCGGGCTGGACATATGCAAAGCCTTCGATAGGGCCTGATACAAAGCTTTGATTTCTAAACTTCACTCTTTTGAATATATCTTTCCGGTCGTTCTATAGCTGCTGTTGTAGACGGTTATCTTTCATCCTTTAAATCTATTAATAGTGGTGTTCCTCAGGGTTCAGTCCTATCCCCAACACCTTTTCTACTTTTCATTTCAGAAAACCAATTTTTTCTTTAATAGATCGTGCTGAGAAAGTTTACTATATTTGGATATTTATTATATGTGCCTTCCAATATTCCAGATTATAGCCCCTTGGTGCCCTTTCCATTAGGGTGCAACTCTATTAACATCATATTCATTGCTTCAGCTGTAATTCTAAAGAAAATTCATCACATAGAATGTAATTATAAAAATTTGTTTTCCCCGATCTTCAGTGCCGGTTCTAAAGCGCGTATTTGTGATTTTTTTTTTATTAAAGACATTCTTCAAAATTTCGAAAGAAATTTAGCTATATTCTTTTACCAGATCAACAAGTATGAAGACGTTAAAAAAAAATTGGATTTATACAGAAGATACCCCGTTATTAACATGAAAATTTGCAGCTTTTTGACGAGTCAAATTTCAATATCCAATCACTTCTATACGTCTGGCCTTAATGTACGGAACACTATTCTTAGACCAGTAGAAAATAACTGCAATGGAATTTTTTTTTTCCTATGGTTCTAGAACTTTAATAGTACTTACAACAATAATCCAATATTTGACCGACAAAGTTTCAATTCATATCCGGAAATTATGTGCAAGATCGCTCCTTCACATGCAATATTCGTAGTATTAAGATCTTACTGCTACATTTCGTGGGTGTAACGTGGATTACATTCAGCTTTTTGCCTGAAGATTTTTTTTTTTAATAGTATCTTTCCTAGATAAAGTTGGGTTGCAACAGCTGAGGAAAGGGATGGCTATAATGTAGCAACTCGTTAGGATGCTACCGACTTCCCAAATAATGTTTTCACGTTATATTGTAACTTGAGTAATGCAATATGGTATAAATTGAGAAGATTTGGTCTGAAGATAATAATTACACACACACACATCTGCAAATGTATATGATATTAAGGAAAATGAAAAAATTACAATGAAAAATTTAAATATATAAAACAATCTTTTCTTTAAAAAAAAAAAAAGAAAAAAAAGAAAGAAAAAGAAAACATTTGATAATTCACGTCAGATCTCAAAATTTTATCATCATATTTTAAAATTTTTCCCCCAACCCCAATAAATAAAAAAAGGAAGACAATTATAAAAACTATTAACAACTTTATTTTTTTATGGAGTATTTGAGGACGCAGCTGCTGCAGCCGCTTTACTCTGAGCATGAACGAATTCTGGATAATCAATATATCCGTCTCGATTTCTGTCATCTTGGTCCATTATTGGGTCAATCATATTCGTCAATTCATCATCAGTAAAAATTTTTGGTTGAGGAGGGGCTTGACCATTTTTGGCATCATGATTAGAAGAGTCATGCCAATGGAAGAGAGACTTTATCAGCTCTTGACCATCCAAACGATTGTTATTGTCAGCATCGTGCATCTTAAAGTAGTGGAACTGCAATTCTTCTTCAGACATTCCAGAAGGTGTCCAAGGGCACTTCCAAATGATCTTTTATATGTTCTCGCTCTTCTTTAATGTTGTTATTTCTTAGAGGTCTTTTGTTCTCAGCATGATGATGTCCTCCTCCAGGCTGGAAATAAATAGATTATATCAAGAAAAACATTTAATTAAGAAACCCCTTAAAGTAATACTTTTTTCACAAGCACTGAAGGGGAGAGAGGGGGGGGGAGAAACTTTAATATAAATTTGACATTAAAAAGATGAAATTTATGACACCAGAATTTTCATGTTGCAGATTCAAAATTTTAACATCAGTATCTATACTGCAGCAATATGCATTCAACACTTATACTGGATACCAATTTTTTTTTTTTATTATATTAAAAATGATGTGAATGGTATGAATAATTTCTTAAAAATTTTCAAATTTAATCACAAGTATATATAAATAAAGATGCGTATAGTTACTATAGCAGTTTTCTATTCTTCCACTCTTTATTAAATATTTAGTTTCTAAAAATCTGGAAGAAAAACAAGCCAATTTTTCAGGAAAAAAATACGTCACTACCCTCGCCTAATTTAGAATCCTGAAGACGGCATTTTAAATGACTAACTTTCTCCTTAAGATTTAGATGTAAACAAACCAAATATAAACACACCCATTTTTGTGGCGGCCATTAATTATTTAACGTTTGTGTACAGCTTTATGTCATTTTTTAAAAAAATGTATTCTAATTACAGCGTTAAAAATATACAGAAATTTTCAAAATTATTTGAAAATTTTACTTATTTTTAAACGAATTTAAAATGAATACTCATATGCATAGGTATATCACTATTATTAGACCTAACAGAATACTTAATTTTTTTTTTTTTTTTTTCTAATTTCATAATAGGCTTTACAATTTTATTTTCGCTGCTTACAAAATTCTCTTATAACAGAATAAATGATTAATGTATTAACTGAATATTTTGGGAACCACAACCGCCATGTTGAAAAGAATCAGCTCACTCGAAACAATAAGATAATTTAGAAAATTTTGATAAAATTCGTTCTACAGAGTAAATCGTTACGATACCCTTAAAAAGGGCCTAAAAAGCCCTTACGAAAATGGCGCGAATCTAAATTCTTAAGATGATTGTGGACAAATAGAAAACTGCTTATATAACATCAAAAACGGAGAATGAGAGGAAGTCTAAAATACTACTAAAATTAAATCCGAGTTGCAAATGGGCCAATAACTATAATTTTCATGAACTGTAATGGTTTTGAACTTTCCATTTAGAATCAATGGATAAATGAAAGATCCGAAACAAACGTAAAAGGGATTACAGAATAAAGATTTAACAATGAGTCTAGTCTGTTCTAATAAAATTTTAAAATCTTAAAAATTTACACTACTATATTAATAATAATAATAAAATTATAATAATTATATATATATATATATATATATATATATATATATATATATATATATATATATATATATATATATATATATATATATATATATATATATATATATATATATATATATATATATATATATATATATATATATATATATATATATATATATATATATATATATATATATATATATATATATATATATATATATATATGAGACGATTAATCATCAGCAAAATGAGCATATTTTTTCTCGTCAACGTCAATTTTCTGCCGATTGCATATACTGTACTGGCAAATAAATATCTCTGTTCCACCCTCTTCTATTGAGTGAAAGTTTGTATACTCTTCAAGACGAAATCTAATTATCCGCAGAAATTGGAGAAAAGATTGTTTCCTGCATCACAAAATTAAGAACTCTAAATTTAGATTACTACAATTTTGCATGCCTGTCCGTGTTCTCACATATTAAAATTGCGTCAATTGCTTGTCGAATGCTGTTTTCAGTTGTATGAGAATGTGACTTGCTGCGAAACACTTTCCTTTTCAGCATGTCCCATAAAGAAATCCAAAGGTGTTAATACTAGGCGACCTTGGTAGCCAAAGTCCCTTGGAAATAGCCCGATATTCATAGGACTCAATTTCGTACACAAACGACAATCGCACGACCTCTCATAATTTCGCTTCACTTCTTAAACAACAAGGTTTGTTCGTAGCAAATTTTTTTCAATTTATGAGCAGGACTTTGATTTCTATAAGAGCATATCTGTGGACGATAGTGAGTGGGACGCCCTGTATTATACTATATATTAAAATTAGATGCATTAAAATATACTATAAAATATATTTGAATAAAGAAAAGGGCCAATTTAAGTTCCTTATTATAAAATTAAGTCTATTAAAGTAATGGAAATTTTCAAAACCTACTTTATTTTCATCATCATTGTCAAATCTTAATTGTAACTATCACATATATATATATATATATATATATATATATATATATATATATATATATATATATATATATATATATATATATATATATATATATATATATATATATATATATATATATATATATATATATATATATATATATATATATATATATATATATATATATATATATATATATATATATATATATAATATATATATATATATATATATATATATATATATATATATATATATATATATATATATATAATATATATAATATATATATACTATATATATATATATACATATTAATATATATTATATAATATATATATATATATATATATATATATATATATATATATATATAATATATATATATATATATATATATATATATATATATATATATATATATATATATATATATATATATATATATATATATATATATATATATATCGGAAAATTTTTTCACATCCCGATATATATATATATATCTATATTATATTTATATATATATATATATATATATATATATATATATATATATATATATATATATATATATATATATATATATATATATATATATATATATATATATATATATATATATATATATATATATATATATATATATATATATATATATATATATATATATATATATATATATATATATATATATATAATCACTACCGTTCACGGGCAGAGCCCTATTCAAGGAAGGGGTGTTAGATCAATAACAGAATAAGAAAAACCTTACAAGTCCCACCAAACGAATATTTTGTAGGTGAGTACAGACGTGGGCTTTAAAGTAACTGAGATTAAATTTGGCGGGAAACACAAGGTGGAAGAGAATTCCACATAACAGAGATGCCTGGAAAGGAGGAGGCATCACAGCGGACAAGCCTGGAGTTTCCTATGTCCACACAAAATTTATGTGCAGAGAATGAACCCCTTGTGCTGCGATGCCGTCCTAAAGGCGGAGGTATACGAGGGGTCAGTTCCCTCGAGCATTTGCCGCCGTGTAGTATCTATTGAAAAGAGACAAGGCACCAAAGGCACGTTGCAAAGACAAAGGGTCAAGTGCATTAAAAAGAGAGGAGCAATTTATAAGTTTTTTTTTAGCGTTGATTCAACCCTATCCAAAAGGCGAGTGAAATCTGAGCCATCCCACATATGAGAGCAGTACTCCATACAATCACGGACGTGATCCTTGTATAATTGGAGTAACTGTGAAGAAGTAAAAAATTCTCGGCCTACAAAACACAGTTTTTTAGGAATCCCTAACAACCATTGCGATATGAAATTTTCAAGACATTTTCTTTTGTTTATGTGAAGGTCAAGAATGTTTATACTGTCAACAGGAGAGACGGGAGAACCATTGAAAGAAATAGAAAAATTTAGGTGTCTTTGAGAGGAGGATTGCCAGAGTCATTCGGGGTTGAATTAGAAGAGAAACAGGAGGCCGAAGAGATTAGCCTTTTCAGTTGGAGTGTTAGCAACAGAACCATCAGAGCGAATAAGAGGAAAGGAAGATATATATTTATATATATATATATATATATATATATATATATATATATATATATATATATATATATATATATATATATAATATATATATATATATATATATATATATATATATATATATATATATATTATATATATATATATATATATATTATATATATATATATATATATATATTATATATAAGGATGTGATGTGAAGTTTTATCTCGGTATCGGTAAATTTTAATTTTTTGTATAGGAGTAAAGTATCGGTATATGGTATCGGTAAGTTTCAAGTCATATTATTAGTATCGGTATCGGTAAAAATTTTGGTATCGCTCCATCCTATATATATATATATATATATATATATATATATATATATATATATATATATATATATATATATATATATATATATATATATATATATATATATATATATATATATATATATATATATATATATATATATATATATATATATCTTATTCATGCTATTCAAAATCAATCAAACACTGCTCAACATGAATTTATAATTGAGGATGCAGATATTAAAAAATTCCTTAACTGCAGATGTCGCATACATCACTATATATATATATATATATATATATATATATATATATATATATATATATATATATATATATATATATATATATATATATATATATATATATATATATATATATATATATATATATATATATATATATATATATATATATATATATATACTTTCAGGACTCTTAGTCCCAAAACTTCAATCAAATTAAGCATATTAAGGGTGAGGTTAAATGATGAGTAGTAAACATTTATTTAGCCTCATTGGGATCTGCGAATGTTGTCATAAGTTAATGGGATACCCTCAAACAATTTTAAGACTATGAACATGACATACAAAAAGCGTGTTTTGCATAAAGCTAAAATTAAAGTTAAAATCTGTAACACTAAACCAAAGTGACAACAATCTCTCTACCTGCTGCTGATACTGTTGTTGCTGCTGCGGTTGTTGTTGATATTGCTGCTGTTGCTGTTGAGGCTGCTGCGGCTGTTGAGGTTGCTGATATTGCTGTTGTTGTTGTGGTGGAGCCTGAGGTTGTTGATACTGCTGTTGAGGTGGTGGCTGTTGATACTGTTGTTGAGGTGGAGGTTGTTGATATTGTGTTGGTGGAACACCTGGTGCTGCATTTCTTTGAAACTGCTGCTGCTGGATTAAAAGAAAAATTTATATTCATTACTCAAATATCTGCAACCAAAAGAAGTAATTCCTCAAATACACCCAATTCAACCCAGGAAGCTTCTGGCATCCCTCCCCCTACCCCTCCTCTCAGGTGTCACATGTCTCTGCCTATGATTATCCATGAATGTGAACATATGATCCTGAAATCTTTAAATGTCAGGAATTCTAATGGCATAGATGCAATTCCTTCCCGTGTTTTAAACATTCTAAAGTTACATTCCACTCTTTCAGATCATCAATATGGCTTCCTAACCCGAGGTCAACTGGTAACAGATTTTTCTCACTGATTTATGGTCTTCTGTCCTTAGAGACTATGGGAGTCTTTTGTTATGGGGTTTGACAAATCAAAATGTCATTTATTAATGTCATTTTTTTTTCGATCGATTCATGTTGGCATTTACTGACATAGTGACCTCTCCCACTCTTATGTTCTATCTCTAACTTTATTCATATTTTTCATAAACAATATTCTCACATGTACTTATAACTATATTCATTCTTTTGTTGATGACTAAACTCTCTTGTTTCATTCTTCTTTTGGATAGGATTAAGTCTAAGGCTAAATGACTAATAAACTATCCCCTACTTTCAAACTCACTTGACAGTCTGTCACTGGGACGTGACTTTGGACACCATCTCTTTTCCATATGTACTACAAGGACACATGCTTGAGGAAGTTTATCTCTCCCATTCCATCACCTTTACGTCACCCCTAAATAGGGACCGACCGGGTAAAGAGGTCAAAAGCACTGAAATTTGTAAAGAGGTCAAAAGCATTGAAATTTGTAAAGAGGTTAAAAGCACTGAAATTTTAAGTTGAGAAAATTTGATATAATTTTAATTGAGATTAATTTAATTTATAAGGAAGGAGTAGAATAGCCAAAATGCAGTTAAATTAATGATTATATGCATTTTTTCAGAAAAAAATCTGAAAATTAGATTTTGTATATTAAAATGAAAAAAATTATCAACAATGATTCTATTGCCTTCTTGAAGGCAAACAAGAATGATCTCTCCACACTAGCAAAACTGGCAAGAGTATATTTCTACCCACCAGCAAGCTTTAATGCCAGTGAAAGAGAATTCAAAATAGGGAAATCAATTCAAAAAGATAGAATCAAACTATTGCCAAAGAATGTAGAAATGCTACTGTTTTTAAAATACAATCTTAGAGCAGTAACATATTCAACGTCACTCCCCTCTGCTTCTGAACATTTAACTCCCCCAAATTCTAAAACTTATGATATAAAAGTTCAAGAAGATTCTGACAGTGAATAGTGATTTAAGTAAATGAATTGTTTGTTTCCTCTTTTATATTGCATTCATTTTGCCACACCCAATATGTAACAAAGGAAAAATGGAATTAAAATCCCAATTTTCTTATATTTTGTTTCATTTAATCAATTATTAATAAGTATAATTTGCAATTAACCCTGGCAGGTAAACCAAGGTTTTCCCCGATTATTAGCTAGGGTTGGCTGGGGCAGGGGCCCCAGTCAGTCCATACCCCTAAACCACAAGGGATGCCTTGTTTGTATATAATGAATACTGGAAACTCCAAGCTTGCTCACTGTGGTATCTCTTTTACATCACCTCGGTTCTGAGGAGCTATCAGTCTTCATCTGTTTTCCCTGCTGTTTTCAATCTTCCTCTCTTTTAAAGACTGTCTGCACTCACCTGAGGGATTTGTGTTAGGCTTAGGGTTTGGAGAGTTTTCTGTCATTTTATGATTCTGTCCTCTACATAATATAATATATATATATATATATATTATATATATATATATATATATATATATATATATATATATATATATATATATATATATATATAATATATATATATATATATATATATATATATATATATATATATATATATATATATATATCACTTGTTCTAGCATACATTCTATTTCATTAATTTCTACAATTTTCACAGTCTTTATTCTAACTTCCACTTTGATGACATCACCTCTCTTCCATCTAGACTACCACTCTTGAATTTGATGAAACTAGGTTGTTTCAGCTCTCTAACAATAAACCCTATTTTGTTAACTATTACTGTCTCTATCCTTAATTTTTAGTCAAAGGCAAGCTTGTTATGCTTATTTGCACAATGACATTATCTGTTCCTGGTTTCTATTTTGGAGCCTTCTGAATTTTCCACCTTATAGCTTAGGAACTCTTTCTAATCTTTGATAAATGTAATTTGTTCTGTTTATCTGTCTTTTAAATCTACTGACTATATCCTAGATTCACTGACCATTTAAATTCCAATAATTTTGGATTATTTCAATATTCACTATCGTCAATGGTTATCTTAGCTGGTGAACTTACCTTCAATTTCTCTATCCAGAGCAACTTTATGCAGGTGATGCAATTCAGTAACCCAAATCTCTGATTGTTTTGGAGATGAACCCAACATTCGTGACTCCGTCTAAACTCTTAATTCCTTCCCTTATACTGTTAAACTCTTCCACCTCTGGGTTCATTAAACGATATCCTTATAATAACTTCTACCTCTTCTATCGACTCAAGCTGGCAGGTATGTGTTTCTTCTTATGGCAGTACTGCTGTATTATACTCTACTAACAAGTGGAGAGTTCTTTGCACAAACAATTGCCTTTAATTCTACTTTACACGATTCTGTTGGAGCTATACGAGCTTTCACTCCTTCTCCAATTCCTTTCAACTCATTAATATTTAATAATGTAATGTGTTCCAATAATGTGACTTATGCTCTCTCTAAGCTTAACATTAAAAAGGCATAAGGTCCTGACAGGAAGCCACCTGTGCTTTTTAAAACTTATCTTAAGCCCCCAAGGTTAGACTCTGACTTAGAAAATTTTTTCATCTATTCCCACCAACTTCTACTTTTCTTTCTTGTTGAAAGTGTGTGCTTATTTAACATGCATAGAAAATGGGAGGAACTCTTAACATTATATCTAGATATCACCCTTTTTCTTTAAACTCTGTACTTCCCAAAGTTTTTTAATCATCCTTACTGAGAAGATTTTAAAATCTTAAATCTTTATTCTTCAGATCACCAGTACAACTTCCATAAAGAGTGTATTCTTGTACTTATGAATTTCTTTTCACTCTCTGACTTTTTATCCTCTTTTATTTGGAATTTCAAGGAATGCTTCATTATGGTACTGAACATATTGAAAGCTTTTAAAAACAAAATCTAGCACAATGCTTTGATTGCTAAACTTCTCTCTTTCAGTATCTATTCTTCTCTATGATTTCCCTTCTAGTTGTTCTGTTGCAGCTGTTGTGGACAGCTATAGTTCATTCTCTAAATATATTAATAGAGGTGTTCCTCAAGAATGTCCTACCCCCCTACTTTTTCTATCTTTCATTTAAGACCTGTTGCTTCATCACCTATCCCTTCTAGGTCAATGACTCCACACTTCATTTTTCTTTTCATTTTAAAGAACTTCAGTCAACAAAAAAAAAAAAATAATAATTTACCTAATCTTTATTATTTTTTTTTTTTTGGCATAATCTTTCTTGGAAGTATCACACTGTTTCTCTTACTAAACAAGTATTTAAGAGGTTGGTAGTTCTAGGGCACATTAGAAATTTCTTCATACCACCCAAACTGCTTGTTCAGATTGCTCTGTTGATCTCTTGTGTAGAACATACTTCACAAAACTGGAATGGTACCAGAAACATAGCTCTCCTTGAAAAGGGGGAGACAGGGGACTAGGATTCTTCATCTTATTAACTCTTCTCTCACTGAATCTCTCTTGTCTCTTTCTATCCTTTAACTGCTGTGACACTCCTTATACAATTGCTTTTACAACATACACTGCTTCTCTGAACTCTCTTAACATCCTTCCTACTTTGCAGAGATATTGTGAGACATCTTTTTCCACATTCTCATCCTCTTTCTGTCTAGCTCTATGATAAAAGATTTAACCACTACGGTAAGTCTTACAAGTACTTCACCTGTAAAATTTGGAACACTTTTTTTTTTTTATGTATTCCTACTTCATTTAATTTGCACATATTTAAACATAATGTATCAGGGCACATCAGCATTTAATTTAGTTAGGTTTGGAATTCTCCCCAACTCTGGAAGAATTTATATATGACTCCAATCTTTAACTGCCAGAGGTGACAATTTTATATATATATATATATATATATATATATATATATATATATATATATATATATATATATATATATATATATATATATATATATATATATATATATATATATATATATATATATATATATATATAAAGAAATTCTTCAGTATAAGTAAATGTGGTTTGCCTGTTTCTGTATTAACAAGCCTAACTGAGAAAAAATTACTGTGCTCAGTCCTACATAAAGTTAATTTTAGTATTTACAAACCCATGCTTTAAGTAATATAATAAAGAAAAGAAAAAGAATACTAAGAAATTATCAAGTATAATAATTCTGATTCAATTATGTAATAACTTTTCTTTCTTTTTTTATTTTTAAAACTTTAATGAATACTTTTATTTTAAAATCAAAACATCAGTTAAAAGAGTTAATGGAATCTAAAAATTTACCTGCTGTTGAGGAGGTTGCTGATACTGTTGATTTTGATTTCCTTGTTGATATTGCTGAGGTGGAACACCTGGGGGTGATCTATGCTGAGCTATGACACCCAAGGAATATAGTAATATAACAAAAAAATAGTAATTCAAATTTTCCATTTGAAAATAAGAGTATATGTGCAGCCTAAAAAAAAATAAATCAATAATTTTTAAAAAAAATAAATATTGCAAAAATAAATGAAAACAGTAGAACATATATTTAGAATTAATACACAGTGAAAATGCATACACAACATTGTATAGAGCTTATCTGGTTTTTGTTAATCAATATAAATTAAAATTACTGTATATATCAAATATTGCTCAACTGCATATATTAAAGTTTCTTAAACTATATGAAAATAAACTTTAAAGTAACTGCTTAGTAGAATGGTATAATGAAATTGGTTTAGTTGAAGCAAGACTTTTGCTTTAATTAACCGGGAAATAAATTTACATGCTATGCAGTTCTGAAAAAGAAATATTAGTCTTTAAACTATTATCCAATCTTTCCTCTGCAAATACTGATGCCAAATAAGTAATGAAAATATTAACAAATCCTTCATCTAAGCTTATTAAATATTCCTCACTTTTAATTAGACCAATTATCCTACTCTTACTTTTAAATTAATAAAATAAAAAAGTTCAGGTCCTTCTTACTATTTCTTACTACATTAGCCTGTCATTCTCCTTGACTTGTTGTTAAATTGATTAAGTTTATGCCTAACTTTCTTATAATTTTCAAACTCTACTTTAAAACTACTACTCTTGAATTTTTTAAAATACCCTTTTCACTGATCTTTCTTATCTCTCTATTCCACAAACTAGATCTATTAAATATTAATTTAACTTTATAATGAAAGCAGCTTGTCAACCAGTTATTGTTGGAAGTATTTTGATGTTCATCCTATGGATAACAGTAAATGTATTTGTAAATTATGTAAAACCACCATATCAAGAGGTGGCAAATGTGCAAAAAGTTATACAACGACAAATATGTTGAACCACATTAAGAAAATTCATTCAGATGAAGCAAAAGCTGAAACGGATAAGATGAAAAGGCAATATGATTGGTCACAGACAAGTACTTCAGAAGCAAGTTGAAGCGACTATAAGCCTAAAAAAAAAGTTCAACCAACTATACAATTCAGTTTTAGAAAAGAGTAAAATTTGGAATATTAATGATCACAAGCCCCAAGAGATACATTATCTGATAGGAGAAATGATAGCTGTTGATATTCAACCATATTCTTTAACATCTGACATTGGGTTCAAAGCTTATTGCAAAACTCTGTCCTAATTACAGAATTCCATCAAGAAAATATTTCACAGACAAAATAATCCTGGATATATTTATGAAAGTAAAAGCAAAAATTCAGACATTGCTCGATGAAATTAGCAGTCTTTCTTTGACCACAGACATTTGGACAGCTTCAACAAATAATGTTCCATTTCTGAGTGTGACAGGCCATTGGCTTTCAGATGAGTTTGAACAATGTAGAGCTGTGCTTAGAGTTGTTCCTTTCCCTGGTTCACATACAGCTGAAATAATAAGTGAACAACTACACATTGTTCTGAATGAGTATAAGATCTCCAACAAAATTTTTCTTGTACTACGAGATTCCGCCGCAAATATGGTTGGTGGTATAAGGAGTGTTGTGTACAGTCACTATCATGTTTCATACACACATTGCAACTTTCAGTAAATGAATCAATATTTTTGCAAAAGGCTGTGAGCAATATAAATCCAATTAGCAGAAAAATAGTCTCACACTTTAATCATTTTCCATTAGCGATTAGCAAATTAACCGAAATCCAGGAGCAGCTTAAATTAGACAAACAAACTGATTCAAGATGTGTCTACTCATTGGAATTCAACATATTATATGCTGAAAAGAAATTTAGAACAGCAAAAATCTCTTATAATGTATGCTGTTGACAATAACATTCCAACTTTATCAAGTTACCAATGGACAATTGTTGAAAAAGTTCTCCAGTTTTTAAGTCCATTTGAAGGCATCAGCAAAGAATCAAGTAACAGAACATCAACTATATCAATGATAATCCCTACAATATTAGCTCTCAGATTATTTCTATTAAAAGCTACCAAACCTACTGGTGAATTTAGTGGAATTATTTCAACTGTTGAAGAATTCAGTGCATCAACTGAAAAAAGATTTTGCATCATACATAAATGAAAAATTTTTGTGCTAGGCTACTTTTCTCGATCCCAGATTTAAATTGAAATTTCAAAAGGATGACATTAAAGAAGACACTATTAAGAAATTTGTTGTAGATATTGTAGAACATCAAGCTGAGATTAATTCTATTGATAGTCAAACAGGAGACAGCTCTTCTAATAATGATCAAGATAATGAAACTTATGAAAGTGTACCTAAAACTGTTTCCCTTGCAAAACTGTTAGATGATTTTGAGTCAAATAAGCCTATGAAAATAAATTCAGACTTAGACGTTGCAAGTACAACAGATGTGCAACCCAAACTCAAGAGGAGTAAATCTGTTACTCGTAGATGCGCAAAGGAACTGGATCAATATTTAACTCTACCAACACTTCAAAGAAGCGAAGACCCATTTCTTTGGTGGAAAAAGACACAGGAGACTTTACCAATATTGAGCAATTTGGCTTCAAAATATTTAAGCGCACCACCATTATCTGTTGAGATTGAAAGACTCTTGAGTACAGGTGGTAACATCTATGAACCTACAAAACTCTTATGTTTCTGCATTATAACTTAAGAGTATTGAACTTTAAATACTGATGAGCTTGAGAGCTAAGATAGAAGACAACATGAATTGAAGAGGCAACAGTATAAACAGAAAACAAGGAAAACTATCAAAATTTAGTAGTATTTTTATGCAATTTGTATGTATGTATTTGTAGTATTTGTATTAACAATGAGTCAATTATAAAATGTTAATGTTTCATAATTTATGAATGATTTCTTAAAAAAAAAAAAAAAAAAAAAAAAAAGGCAAAAGCCATAACAGCAGCCAGGCACAAAATGACTAACAATTTTGAAAATTATATTGGTATTGTTATTTTTTACTGTGTCGAAGCTATCTGATGATTAGCTTGGCAGTTATGAAATGGTCTTGTAAAGGTTGGTTTGTTCTAGTAAATGATTTAAGCAATTGACTGATCAATTGTGTGAATGGCCAATTACAGATTAATTGGTAATATGGCCAATTACGTTGATTACCGATTATTTGCCGATTAATCAGTGCATCCTTACTAATTTTAGTGCTTAATCTCTTTATCAAAAGTTCATTAAGCATGGATGGAATTTATTATTATTACTGTTTCTAAAATCTTATCTTTTCTTTATTAACTTGCAACTTAGGCCCAGTTAATATACTGAAGTTAAATCTAATTATATTATAATAAATAATTCAGTAAAAACAATCTGGTATTAGTTTTTATTTACAGATACTGATACCGATACCTGAAAGTTCAATACTGATAATTATACTTCACTCCATCCCTATATATATATATATATATATATATATATATATATATATATATATATATATATATATATATATATATATATATATATATATATATATTAGGGATGGAGTGAAGTATAAATTATCAGTAATTGGCCTAATATTATATATATATATATATATATATATATATATATATATATATATATATATATATATATATATATATATATATATATATATATGGTAAAGGTGGAGATTGTTTCTGAGTTTCGATTGTTAAAAAATATCGAAAATCGAAAATATCGGAGAAGCCTATCGTAAACAAGAGAGTTGTCAGAGGTACGAGGTACTATTACTAGACATACACACAATTATTATTACTTACTTTTCTAGCAGAACCTAATTCGACTTATCATAACCTGAACTACCGAAATTGCCGTAAAAAGAGGCCTAACCTACACAAGAATTTGCCGTAAAAGAGACCTAACGTACACAAGAACGTTTGCACGACATAGTAGCCTAGGGCTAATTATAGGTATGAAAATATCGATTAATCAGAAATATTGACATAAAAAAATATCGATATAAAAAATATCGAAACTCAGAAACAATCTCCACCTAAGCCATATATATATATATATATATATATATATATATATATATATATATATATATATATATATATATATATATATATTATATTATAGTATATATATATATAGTATATATATATATATATATATATATATATATATATATATATATATATATATATATATATATATATATATATATATATATATATATATATGCAGGGTTCGTCTCTTACCTAGTATTTAGTTATTATTCAAAATATAAACTGGAAATATACTGAAGAAAAACAATTAAAATGGGATGGAAAATCAAATTTGCTAAATTAAAATGCACTTTAAGGTAGTAAAAATAAATTTCAAACATTATTAAGCTGGGCTTTTGTATACAATTTTAACAATATATTGTAAGAAATTAGGCATAGAAAGATAATTAGAAATTATATTGATACTGATATAAGTATATAAATTAAATCTAATAAACTAGTTTAACTTAACCTAACTTTGACTTAAAGGGTAAAAGTATATTAACAGCAAGCATATAAGCCTAACCTAAATAAAAATAAAAAATAATAAAAAGGTGCTAAAATATACATTTTAAGTATTTCAAATATCTAGCAACAACAAGTATGAAATATCAATACATTAATATTGATAATATTTGTATTGTCATTCTTTGCCTATATTGCTAAAATGCTAAAAGTAGGTGGGTTCAATGTAATTGGCCTAATTATATTTTATAACAGGATAACAGGATTTTTAATACTGTAACCATTTTTAAATTTATTGAATTTGATTTTCCCCCTATTTAAATAATTTTTCTTCAATATACATTAAATTTCAAGTTTATATATTGAATAACTAAATACCTGGTAAGATACAAACCTTGCATATATATATATATATATATATATATATATATATATATATATATATATATATATATATATATATATATATATATATATATATATATATATATATATATATATATATATATATATATATTTGGGCTAGCATATATATACTTCAGTATGATTGGGGCAATTCATAGACCATTATGACTTCTTGAAATCTCTATTTTTTCTTATATCCTTTATCTGTGAAACTGCAGGCCATTCCTGAGACTATCCAAATATTTATCTCTAATTTAATTATCATTCAAGCTGGTGAATAAAGTTCCAAAATCTTACTAATTAACAGGCTTTGACTAATTAGCAAAAGTTCAACATATGCATACGTAAAATAATAATCTTAGACAATACATTGAATACAATTATTTTTAAAAAAATGCGCATATATTTACTTTTATATGGAAAAAATAATAATTTTAATTCAAATATAAATACACTAAACTGTGGCAATAAATAATTACTTTGAATAGTCAATGGTAATTTACATACTAACAACCTGTATGAAAAACATTCAAGTCCAACAGGTAAAACAAACTTTATGACGTTTACAAAAATGGGTTTAAAAAAAGTCGAACGCGATACCATAGTAGATATATAAATATAAATATAAATCATGGTAATGGCAATATAATATAATAAAAATCAAATTATATAAATTAGTTGATTATTTAAGTGATTTTTTTATTTTTTTTCAAAAAAATCATGATTTTTTAATTTTATTGATTGTTTTTTTTTTTAAATTACGTCACTGTATTCATATTTTTAAGTTCAAAATATCATAAGAGAGATTAAAAAAAGAAAATAAATTAAAATTAACATAAATTTAGACTTTCTTCTTTCTTTATCTCCGGTGAAGTTCGCATTAGGCTGCCACCGAATCCTTCCACTTCTGTCTGTCCTGAGCCATCTTCTTTACTTCTCCTCAAGTCCAGCCCATTTTATTTAGATCCTCCTCCACTGTTCTTCTCCATGTTCCAGTCGGTCTCCCCTTCCCTCTACTTCCCCCCGGCGTCCATCTCACCATCATCTTACAATCATTGTTCTCTCCCTTCCAAACATGCCCTAAGAAAACTCAATCTTCTCCTCACTATTACAGACTCCACCTCCTCCATCTTTACTCTATTCCCTACTTCTTTATTTGATATTGTATTGGGCCAGTATGCTCTCAGGATTCTTCTCATACATCTGTTTTGAAAAACCTGCAACTTCCTTATATCATTTTTGTTAGGACTCCATGTTTCGCAGCCAAATAGCATTACTGATCTTATGTTGCTTATATATATATATATATATATATATATATATATATATATATATATATATATATATATATATATATATATATATATATATATATATATATATATATATATATATATATATATATATATATATATATATATATATATATATATATATATATATATATATATATATATATATATATATATATATATATATATATATATATATATATATATATATATATATATATATATATATATATATATAATATATATATATATATATAAATATATATATATATATATTGTAGCTAGCAGGACTCTCCGCGCCTTACTGTAGTGTAAGTTATACTGTGGTTTTGGAATCGACTCTTTCGTTTACCGAGCTTTTAGATGCGTGACGTCACCAGAGACGCTATACTAGGACGATCAAAGAAGCTTAGGCTTGAAATATTTTGGCTTTACAGTGCTTATTTTGTTATTATCATTGGTAATAATCCAGTCACATTTTGCATGTATTGTTAGTGCAGTTCTCCACTGTTGCATCTAGCTCAACAGTCAATTTTAACCACACAGTGTAGCCCTCACTGTCAAAACATCATCTTTTGGCCTGTTGCCCTCTTTTTGATTACCATCAGACTGAGGAGGATTTCTTACTAGCCTCTAGTTGCCAGGATAGCAAAGTTGCTAGACAGGGTTCATGTTTTACTTTGTTGTTGTTGAATTACCAAATCCCATGTATTTTTGGATGTAAAATAAAAGAATAAAACACAGCCTTCCTTTTCCTTCACCACTCTTAGAGAAGTTCAGATTGTGTGTGTTTGCCTCCACATAACTACTTGTGGCTACCATTTGGCTCAACATCACATTGATGACACCTGGAGTGTGGGATTCCAACAGGAGTGAAGATACAGCAACATTGGAACCCTTCTAGTGCATTTATTAATAATAATTATTATTTTTTATTTTTATTTCTAATTATTTTATTTTTGTTTATATATTCGCATTTACATATTTTATTTTTTTAAAAAAATTTATTTTTTATTTATATTTTATATTATATATATATATATATATATATATATATATATATATATATATATATATATATATATATATATATATATATATATATATATATATATATATATATATATATATATATATATATATATATATTATATATATATATATATATATATATATATATTTATTATTTTTTCCATCATTTATTTCATTTTTATTTGTGTTTGACACCATGCAAGGTGACAATTCCCAGCTAAACCCTCCGCCTTCTACACCCCAGCCTGCCCCCTTTTTCCCTCGCTACATTCCCGAGGATGTAGATTTGTGGCTTCTGCAACTCGAAGCCATTTTTCCATTATCCTATACCTCTGAGGTCAAGCTTAGGGCGCTGGTGTCCCTTCTTCCGCCGGAGGTCCTCCGTATTGTTAAGGATGCATTGCCTAGCATCCAAGTATCCCAAGACCCTTTCACAGCATTAAGGACAGAGCTGTTGACTAGGGTCGCGACTTCTAGAGAGGAGAGAATTGCTCAGCTTCTGAGTGATGAAGCCCTTGGAGCCCGCACTCCAAGGCAGCTTATGACTCATTTGCTGGGTCAATTGGGGTCTCCGCCGACTGAGTCTGAGACCCTCCTCATTAGAGAGCTCTTCCTCAAGAAGTTACCTGTCACTGCACAGGGGATACTCGCGGCTACTTCTCCTTCTACACCTCTTCAGGAGATTGCCTCCATTGCAGACAGAATCTTTCGCACTTATCATTCTTCCCCATGTCCTATTTCTGCTGCAACTACTTCTTCTGTACCTTCTACTTTACCTTTTCCTCTGGCGCATACTTTCACATCTCCTACTGTCGCTTCTGCCTCTGCTCTTCCCCCTTCAGGTCTGGCACATGACCTTCACACACGCGTGGCTTGTTTAGAGTCCAAAGTGGATTCTCTTCAGGCTTCTATTAACTCTCTTATTATTTCCATCTCTACTGCTAACCGTGCTCGTTCTTCTACCCCTTCTTCTCGTTCTGGTACTCCACACGGTCGTGCTCCCTCACCCTCTCGCAGAAGGGACCCTACTATGTGCTATTACCATAGCACATTTGGGGATCGCGCTCTTAAGTGCAACAAGCCTTGTACTTTTCAGGGAAACGTTCCGACCAGTCAGTAATTGCTGTAGCTGACACTGGTCCTGCTTTCCAACCTTCACAGCAACGCCTTCTTTGGATTTTTGACCCTTTATCATGTTTCAATTATCTAGTCGATACAGGTGCCGAAATTTCGCTCCTGCCGAAGGCTTACTCTTCTTCTTCACCTCTTTCCTTGGTCCTTCTTTGTATGCGGCTAATGGTTCTGCCATTGCAACATATGGTGAAAAAAGTTTGACCTTGGATTTAGGCCTCCGGCGGTCCTTCCGTTGGATATTTACCATTGCTGAGGTATCACAACCCATTCTCTTGGCAGATTTCCTGTCCCACTTCGGGTTAGTTGTTGATCTGCGTCACAAGCGCCTGATTGACAACTGCACGTCTCTCTCTGCTCGAGGATGTTTATTTTCCACTCAGCATTTTAGTATTTCTTCGGTAGTACCTTCTTCGCCTTCTACCTCTTCTGAGTTCTCTTCCATGCTTTCTCAGGACTTTCCTTCACTCCTTAAGCCTTGTTCTTCGCAAACCCCTGTCAAGCATAATTGGAGCACCACATTGAGACCTCAGGCTTTCCAGTTTTCGCTCGCCCTCGAAGACACGCTCCTGAAAGGCTTAAGGTCTCTCGTGCCGAGTTTGAGCACATGCTTGACCTTGACATTATTCGTCCTTCCAAATCTGCATGGTCTTCTCCTCTTCACCTAGTTCCCAAGTCTACTCCAGGTGACTGGCGTCCCTGTGGGGACTATCGGGCCCTGAATGCTGTCACTGTGCCTGACAGATACTCTCTTCCGCCCATTCAGGATTTTACTTCACATCTTCATGGCTGTACGATATTCTCCAAAGTGGATTTGGTTCGTGCTTACCACCAGATTCCTGTAGCCCCGGAGGATATTCCTAAAACAGCCATCACTACGCCCTTTGGTTTGTTCGAGTACACTCGCATGCCCTACGGCCTCCGGAACGCTGCACAGACTTTCCAGCGTTTTATGGATTCTGTCCTTCGCGGTCTTCCCTTTTGCTGGGCTTACCTCGACGACCTCCTCATTGCCAGTTCCTCTCCTGAGCTTCACAAGTCCCACCTGCGGGCTGTTTTCACCAGGCTTCAGGAATTTGGCATCAGGGTGAACCCTGACAAGTGTATTTTGGGTATTCCATCACTCAACTTCTTAGGGCACACTATTTCACCTTCAGGAGTTCTACCCCTTCAGGATAAAGTCTCCGCCATTCGCCAGTTTCCTCTTCCTGAAACTCAGCGTCAACTTCGACAATTTCTTGGCATGATAACTTTCTATCATCGCTTTATTCCTTCGGCTGCAGCCCTTCTTACACCTCTTACTTCTCTGCTGAAGGGGAAGAAACGAGGACAATCTACCAAGGTCACTTGGTTTGATGCTGCTCGGCAGGCTTTCTCTGACGCTAAGTCTGCTCTCGCCGAGGCTACTCTTCTCGTCTTTCCGCAGGAGTCTGCTCCCACTCGCCTTCAGGCAGATGCCTCCGAGTTTGCTGTCGGAGGTGTCCTGCAGCAGTACCAGAATGAGATGTGGGTGCCTCTTGCCTTTTTCTCTAAAAAAAACTGCAACCGGCTGAGACAGGGTACAGTGTCTTCAGTCGGGAACTTCTGGCCATGTATTTGGCTACTAAACATTTTCGCTATTTTCTCGAGGGGCGTTCTTTTCACATCTTTACCGACCATAAGCCTATTACTTTCGCTATGCAGTCTCGTCACGAACGTCATTCCCCTAGAGAAGCACGTAATCTTGAATATGTCTCACAATTCACCTCCGACATTCGGCATATTCATGGCGTGGACAACCACACTGCCGATGCTCTCTCGAGGATAGAGATTAAAGCAAGTTCTTCTCTATCCCCGGTTGATTTCGAGGGCATGGCAGCTGCATAGGAGTCAGAGGACATCCCTCTTCCTGATACTACTTCCCTCCATCTTCAATCTCTTCACCTGCCCGGTATTGCTCGACCGCTCGTCTGTAATACTTCTACAGGTTCTCCTCGACCATTTGTCCCTTCCTCCTCCAGGAAACAGGTCTTCCACTCACTGCATGACCTCACCCATCCAGGGATTTCGGCCACACAGAAGCTGGTAGCTTCACGTTTTGTCTGGCCGAACATGCAGAGTGATCTCAAGACTTGGGCAAGCGCTTGTCTCTCCTGCCAGAGGAACAAAGTTCATCGCCACACCAAGGCTCCCCTTGGTGAGTTTCTGCCTCCTGAAGTCAAACTAAAAGTTACCATCATCCAACATGCAAGCACATGAAAAATAATACAAATTTTGCTTAAATTTTATTTTATAAAGGAGCAGAAAATTGCTTCAAATTTCTTGAAGTAAAAAAAATAAAAATAAAGAATAAAAAAAAAAAAAAATAAAAAAAAATATCGATGATTCTATACTGAAGATAAAATATTTATCGATAATCAGCTATTAAAATATTATCGATATTTTTCGATACTATCAAAGTTTACCCTATAATACTATCCCAAAAAAATATTAATATCGATATATATCGGTACTCTTTCGGAATCCCTATTTCGGCACGGTATGATGGTATCAAGGTATCAATTTACTATGATTTAGGCTGTGGTATCCCTATGGTATCCCACGTTACTGATACTGATAGATTGAAGGTTGAAGGGTCGTTAATCGTTATCGGTATTCGGTAATCCAGTCTTTTATCTGCCTGGAAAATTGGTGTATGGCCTTTTTTGGTGAGATCCACTCTCAAAAACTGGACAAAACAATTCCATTTTTATACCTATACTGTTTGTTTAATTTCCAGTTCTGCGTATTAACGAATTAGGAATATCTAGATTTTGAAAAGTTTTTTTTCCAAGCTTTACTTATAACTGATGTTTTGAAACACGTGGTATAAGTAAAAGATATCAAAGCATCTTTCCCCAAATATTTTATCGTTAAGTATTCCTACTTTCAAATGGATATAAATTCCAATATACAACAGGTAAGATATATATATATATATATATATATATATATATATATATATATATATATATATATATATATATATATATATATATATATATATATATATATATATATATATATATAATTTATTAATTTATTTATTTATTTATTTCATTAAGTGAGTAATTCCCAAGATCAAGTGAGCCACTCATAATGAGCAATATATTAAAATAAAAAAAAATTATTAAATCCCCACTACTTACAAGGGTAGGGGGTATTGTGGTGGGCCAGAATCCTCATTGACATATGATGTATGTAGGTCAGAGCCCCCATATGCCTTTACCCCATGAGTGGTGTAGAGTTTACTTTTTGTTTACATACTGATACTTTTCAAATATCAATTTTTTCATTTCAATTTATTCACCCATATATAAACATTATTCTTTTAAGTCAGCTCACCTGATCTTAAGAATTACCATTAAATTATAATATAGCTATATATTTATATAGGTATTGTTCTTCAATTTTGATTTTGTAAGTTGCTGGATTTTCATGAAACTTTTAAACTTTTAGTAGGCTGCATAAATTGTGAATATGTTTCTATGTTAGTGGTATTAAAATTTTGTTGCAATCCATTTTATGATCAAAGGAAGATCATATTAAAAAGCTTGCATCCCATTCCAATATACATTGTTTAGAACATTGACAGAATTTGGACTTCTTGCAAATGCATATGCTTGTACTGCATGCATGAAAAAACTTCATGAGCTTAGCTAATTTATCAGAAAGAAAGTGATTTATCTTAAAAAGAATCAGTAACTATTTCAGAAGAAAAAGGAGTATTTGATGATGAAGCAGCATGTGTACAAAGTGTTTTCTGAGGTTGAAGTTACACACCAGTCAGATTTTGTAAGTATACTGAAATTAACAAATTAGGTGATGTAAAGATGTCCATGTATATCAGGTGTCAAAGATTATTTAATTTCTGTAGATGTATCATCTGAATGTGACAGTGTGGAATATTGTCAAAGGGTAAGCACAGATAAAACTACTATAGAAACATTAAAATGACAAAGATAACAATGATAAATTGACAGCTTCTCAAATAACATTGTTAAAACTTTGTTAATCTGACTCATCATCATTACATAGCAATAGACTCATCAAAGTGCATATCTGCATAGCTTAAAAAAATATATATATTTATACTTCTTGATGAAGCTATTATACTTGTTTATTTTCTGAGAATTATTTATTTGTTCAAGATTCTGCCTAAATGTTTCATTGGACAAATGATTGGGTTACATTTCATCCCATTGTTATTATTTGAATGCTGACCATAAGTTAACCACCAAAATTATTGTGTTATCAGTGATTCTCTTGAACATTCCACTATTGCAGTTTATACTTTTCAACAAAATTTTGTGAACATAATAAAGTAAAATTTTTCAATAAAAAAAAAAAATTCATTACTTTTCAGATGGCTGTAAGTATGGACTGACTAGGGCCCTGGCCCCAGCTAATAATTAGGGAAAATTGCTGGGGTTAATTGCAAATTAAAATGGTGGATGAAATCAAACAAAATATAAGAAAATTAAGATTTTAAACCCCAAAAAAATTTTTAACCACCTTTTCTTTGTTTTTAAGTTAAAGAGACAGGATATACAAAGTTTGAGCAAAATCCAAGACATAGTGGTGCCATGCATTGATTTGTCCTGGAATCAATCTATATATATATATATATATATATATATATATATATATATATATATATATATATATATATATATATATATATATATATATATATATATATATATATATATATAACAGAGAGAGAGAGCGAGCTAGCAAGGTAGCTGAATATTAACATTTTCTTGTTATCAGTACTCAGCATCAGTTAATTTCTTAATATCGGTATTGGACAAATTCTTTAAGTATTAGTATCAGTAAAAATGTCAATAACCAAACAGTACAATATGGCAATATTGTTATTGGCAATTTTTTATTATTAAATATCAATACCAACCAAATTGAAAATTTTATCATAGGTATTGTTATAAATTTTGATAATCACTACATTCCTACTGTAAAATCTTTTCAGATGAGAGAATTTATACTCCTGTACAATCGCATTACAGAGACTTGCTCTAATCTGTGTACAACAAATATGCATAAGAGAGAGCTTGGATCTGAAGAGGTATTTATTACATTTTTTCACATTATTATTATTATAATTATTATTATTATTGGTATGGGAGAATGAGAAGTAGTTGTCACTTAAGGAAAAATTGCTTGAAGACTTGTCAGAAGAAATATATTTTGTTTTTAAAAGAAATATATTGTGTGTGTGTGTTTTTTTTTTTTCTTAAGGCATCTCACATGATAATTTGGTTTGCATAACAAGAATGGTTCACTAAATAATGGTGAATATAGACAACTCTGACCAGTATTATTTTACTAAGTCTGGTAATACCAGTTGCTAGTATGGATAATATCTGTCAAAGGAAAATATCAAATCATTTTCATTAAAAAAAAAAAATATTATAAAGATGTAACAAATACTTGATGTTTATTGGCCTTTATATTAACAGGAGTTTGAATGTTATCAACATGCTTCAATCTTATTTTCAAAATTACGGTTTTCAAGTTAATAAAGCATAAACTTTTTGCTTATAACTTGTTTGCTTTGATATTTGTTTCGTTTTTGGATAAAAACATAATTTTATTATTTAGCAATAGATTAATTAAAATATTTGATGATTATTTTTATTTCAGTTAAATTGTGTTCGCCGATGTACAGAAAAACATATAAATGTCAATCATAAAGTAATGGCAGTTTATGCAGAATTGCAGCCCATGTATATTCAGCGCAGAATGGATGAAATGATGGGAAAACACTAAAGTTGTTTTGATTTTCATTTTACTTTTCTTTTAAAGTGATTTAAAAAAAATAAAAATACATTTTATTTTTCAGTTAGTGATTTTTTTTTTTAAAACTTTTTTTTTGTGATGGCTTATTCATTTGCAAGAATATTAAGAAACTCGTTAGTTAGTAAATTAATAAATCCAAGACTCTTTGGTATTGTGAAAACTAGAAATGTGAACTTTACATTACCTCATGTTATAAAATATAATAATATTTGTGTAAGTAGCAATTGTTATAGTGTTACAGATAGTATAGGTAAAATAAATAAAAAATTTCAGCTGGTTTTCACCTGTAAAAAGTGTGGTACTAGACAGTCCAAAATTATTTCTGAAATAGCATATACTAAAGGTGTAGTGATTATACAGTGCGACGGATGTGCAAATAGACATTTAATAGCTGATAATTTAGGATGGTTTTCTGATACTAATAAAAATATAGAAGACATTCTTAGGAGAAAAAGGGTGAAATCGTTAGGCGAGATCCGCACCTGTTCATTGAAAAGGAATTAGGAACGAAAGAAGAAGATTCAGAAAATCAAGAAGTTACTGAATTTAATAATCCACAAGTAGACTTAAAAAATGACAAGAGCTAGTCAAAAACTTCTTTTATAATGGATACAAACTGTGTTATATGCTTGTTTATTGGGTTACCTGGCTCAGGTAAAACTACTTTATGTAAGAAATTGACTACTTATTTAAATAATTGTGATGTTAATTCTAAAATTATTAATTTTGAGTTTGATAGCTTTATAAACTTGGAGGAGCAAAGTAAACTTGTTACAGTCACAAAGAACGATGGAGAAGAAAAAATATTTAAAACGTTACGAAATGAATTTGCTAGAGAGATTGAAAATACAATAGAAAATCTAAAAAATAATTTTATCAAGTACGTAATCTTGGTTGATGATAATTTTTACTATAAAAGTATGCGATATAAATTTTATCAAATAGCTGCAAAATTTAATTGTGGCTATTGTCAAGTCTATTTGGACTGTTGTTTGGATCTAGCCTTAGAGAGAAATAAAGCCCGGTGTAATAAAGTACATGATGAAGCAATTAAAACTATGGCTAAGAGGATGGAAGTCCCTAATAAATTCTTGCCAGTGGGAAGTAGAATCGTTTATTTCCTCTGCAAATGCAGAAATTAATATAGAAGATTTATCATCTTTTGTCAACAGTAACTTCCATAATGCTCGTAGCTTAGTGGATATTAATGCTCTCGATAAAACTGTAGCTCAGAACTTGAATTTAAAAAGCTTATTGCATAGATCCGATTTAATACTACGTACCCTTGTTTCCGAAATAGTTAAACACAAAAGTGCAGAAGGTTTTAACAAAAAAGAAGTAGCCAATATGGCAAACAATAGTCGTCAAGAGATTCTGTCTGATATCAGAAACCAAACTCTCAAGATGCCATGTACAGTGATTGGTGCTGAGGAAATTAATGCATTGGAACTTGAAATGTTTTTACGCTTAGTATTTAGTGAACATTTCTCCTCTGTGATGAATTCTTGACACATGTACATAATAAAAAGTTTCAAATTTAAACTTTTATATCCTTTATAAGTTTATATACATTTTTTGTTGAATTTCTTTATCATAAGTTACATTATTAGAACTAAATTGTTTGCGAACTGAAGTATAATTTTAAAGGTAGAACATTTTTCCCGTATGGTTTAACGCTCAAAATTAAATGAAAACACGTTTAACTCTTGCATATTTAATAGTAAGTATTTTTTCACTCAGAGATCTCTGCAATTTCTCCTATCCCAATGCCGGTATCGAAAAACTAGCCTATTCTGTGTGGGTTAGTGCTTGTGAGGTACTGGAGAAAGTAAGTTCCGAGATCAGTATGTCAGTCACTGGGTTATAGCTTGCTTTGCATTGTCTTCCAACCAATATATTATTGAAAGTACTAATGGACGGAATTTATTAAACTATCTACTGAGGTTTCTTTGTTCATAAAATCTAATTAATCTTCGAAATCTAAATAAATCAAATTCATGAAAAGAAAACTTTATTTGGATTTAGATGGGTACCGTACCTACTTAACTGTTTGCGAGTTTACAATCAATATTTTTATTGCTAGCCATTCTTTACTCGCAAGATCCTTGATATTTGAGTAAACTATGCTTAGTACTATGTAAAGTAACTGCACTAATAGCTGAATATTTTTGACAATATTCAAAGAAATTTAATACTTCCGACAAGTAAGGCTATTTGCAAATTCATATTCCCGATTTTTTAAATATTTCTTTTAAACTTGAAACAATTTACCATATCATTAGTAATTTCTAAATACAAAATCTAAGTTTCTGAGAAGCATTTTAAGTGGTTAGTCATATTTAGATACTGAGTAGTTTGAAATTTTTTTTTTTTGCCATTTATAAATCTGGTTGTTCAAAAGTATCGATATTTTTGTATTGTATTAAATAAGAATTCTGGTACTATATTGGTGCATCTTTCATCCTCTCGAGCAATAGTGTCCAATAACATTTTCAAAGGGTAACCAATTAATGGGTATCTAAAATATATACTTATGCCCTGATGTGCTCCATCCTGCGGTTCTCAAATTTGTGATTCTGAATCTTATGTATCGTCGCATGTTAAACTATTGTTCCGAGACCTAGATATCTAGACTCATTCTTCAAATTTTTTTTTTATTCCACTCGTGAGACTGTTACATCTTCATTTTCAAATGTCATGGTTCTCTATTTAGATTTTCATGTGTACAACACCTCAAATACCGGCCTTTAATTGACCATAGTTCTAACATTCCCAACTCTGGTGGAAATTAGCAACTTATGGCCTTTGCTGAGCTATATATATATATATATATATATATATATATATATATATAATATATATATATATATATATATATATATATATATATATATATATATATATATATATATATATATATATATATATATATATATATATATATATATATTATATATATATATATATATATATATATATATATATATATATATATATATATATATATATATATATATATATATATATATATATACTTAATCGTGCCAGGCAATTTTTGAATACTCCTGACCTATGCTTCACCACCAATCTACAGTATAAATACTTAATCTCTGCAATTTTTGAATACTCTTAACAATATTAATGATCTTTCTCTAGAAGTTCCATACTGCCGTAAGCATATCTTCATACACTTTTAATAATATAAATTTGGATGGGAGCTGAGTATCTTTTAGGCTAACTGTCCTGAGGATGTTTCAGCAATCTGCGTTATAGGTGGGACAACATATGAGATGAGCAGGTTAGTTACTTCTTATGGGATTCTAACTTCTAGTCAGCGGCTCGGATGCATCACTCCTCATCCTTTGTGAAAACGTAAAACGGATTCCTTAAGGTATCAGTTTTGAAACCATTTTATATATATATATATATATATATATATATATATATATATATATATATATATATATATATATATATATATATATATATATATATATATATATATATATATATATATATATATATATATATATATATATATATATATATATATATTATATATATATATATATATGAAGAGAACTAAATGCAAGGACGACAAGACTAGCCATCCGGCCTTGTGATTACTCTGTCAACGGCTTGTAACTACTCCAGAACCAGCATTGGAAACCATAGCTCGGAGAAGAACAATCTTTTGAAGACCCCTGGGAGAGAGTGTTTAGAGGTTAGTTTGAAATCGATGCTGGTCCTACTGAAAGGGTAAAAACCCTACCTGAGAGTCTGGATAAGACTCATGGACCGGCATGGAGACCAACGAGCCGAAAAACATGATCTTTTAGAGGGCTCTGGGAGAACTTCTACAGGCGAATGGGGAAAGATGCTGGTTTCACTGACAGGGTCAAAACCCTTCCTGGGAATGGTTGTAGATTGTAGATATATATTAAGAACGAACATATTTTTTCAAACAAAAATTTAAGGAGATTGAAAGATCAAAAACAACTAAAAATTTTTTTTACTGACCCTCGTTACACCGTACAACCTTTAAGTCTCCACATATCCATCATATATATATATATATATATATATATATATATATATATATATATATATATATATATATATATATATATATATATATATATATATATATATATATATATATATATATATATATATATATATAAGGTTATAAAACAAATAATGATTTAAGTATAACAATTATGTAAAATATATAAAATAATAAAAAATTTACAATGTTCAAATATAATATTTAAAGCATTTACAACCAATGTTCTGATCAAAACAACTATTCCTGAATATATTTCATATGTTAGGGGTAGGGAGAATCATAAGCCGAAGTTTATGAATGGATTTAGAAACATATATGTAGATTATTCTCATGGTTTATAATTTGGTTATCCAATATGTCTTACATGACTAAACACGTATCCTTGAGAATAAAAACTACTTTAGCCCAATTTTGGCGTTATTAATAAAATATTATGACAGCTCTCATCATTTTTAAGCTCTTCAAAGTACGATGTATTCTTAATGGTTATAATTATGCATTCATAATCAATAACAATATTACAAGGACCTTTTGTTCAAGAACAGCATCCCTTGCATTAGAACTTATCTGTTTTCAACCTACTACTACTACTCTTTCAAGGACTTTTAAACATTGAAATTAAAGCAACATGACAAATACCTGAAAAGGAGGGACAACAGCAAGCAATTTTAGTTAACCTAGGTTTGGTACCATATTTATCATGGTTCTTAATGTTATGAGCACTTGGATTTAAACTACAAATGTCAAATTTATGTGAATCTGTATTTTATGCAGGGTTGAGAATTATTTTTAAGAAAAACCGAAACCAAGTTTTTAATAAAAACCACGTTTTTTTTTTTTTGTGGCTTTTAAAATTTCAAAGTGATATTCAAGCCATTTGTTAGTTTACATAGTTTTTAAATCATTTGTATAAAGTTTTTATAACTTTTTGTGTTAAAATTTTTAAATTATATATTTGTATGACACAAACAATTTAAAATTCCAAGGAATTTAAATTAATCACTTGAAAACACTTTCACAAAAAAGTAAAAAAATAAATAAATAAAATTAAATAAATAAATAAAATAAAAAATTTACTTAAATTCAGATTACGAACTTGTACCTATTTCTACTAAACTAGAGAATTCCTATCCAAAGATGAATATTTGAAGATAAAGAAAATATAAATAAAAAATATATCTGCCATACACAATAATAATATAAAATTAAGTAAGTTATGCCAATTAAATGCAATTACATTTTTACAACCAACACTAATTTAATAATGTTAAAAATAAATACATCAATATAAAAATTTTAATAACAGCATTTTTCTTTGTATATATATATATATATATATATATATATATATATATATATATATATATATATATATATATATATATATATATATATATATATATATATATATATATATATATATTAATATCATTCCTCATTAACAGAATCTACTTCTATATGTTAACTTTATTTTTTCCCCAAGCTAGCCACTCACATATAAAGTTATATTTTATATACATATATATATATATATATATATATATATATATATATATATATATATATATATATATATATATATATATATATATATATATATATATATATATATATATATATATATATATATATATATATATATATATATATATATATATATATATATATATATATATATATATATCAATGGGATATCGTTTACTATATAAGTTAAGCAGTAAACTGCAATAAACCATCTATCTAATAATTGCACTTTCATTTTAGTTATTTTTTTTTAAAACTTAGGCATAACTTTTTAAATTCCGATAACATTGGACAAAATTTTAAACTAATTCAAGGTTGCGTCAACATATTTTCACATAAGTTTTACAATAAAAGTTAAAAATTGTTTAATACCAACCTCCGAAAACAACTAATGAAATCTAATGGAATGCAAATCAAACCTTGTACAAAAATTAAGATTAAATACTATTTTGTACTCTGACATTTAACAATTTAAATAAATAAAAATTAAAGAAAAAAATGTTTAATTAGAGAAATCGTAGGATCTCTTCCTTTTACAAAGGTAGCATCTAGATAATAAGAAACAGTAGGTAATAAGTAGGTTCATAAGTAGAAATATGACTATGAAGTAAATAAAATAGGATCTCTTCCTTGTACAAAGGTAGCATCTAGATAATAGGAAACAGTAGGTTCATAAGTAGAAATATGACTGTATGAAGTAAATAAAATTGGATCTTTTCCTTATACAAAAGTGGCATCCAGATAATAAGAAACAGTAGGTAATAAGTAGGTTCATAAGTAGAAATATGACTTTATGAAGTAAATAAATAGGATCTCTTCCTTGTACAAAGGTAGCATCCAGATAATAACAGAAGGTAATAAGTAGGTTCATAAATAGAAAAATGACTTTATGAAGAAAATAAAATAGGATCTCTTCCTTGTACAAAGGTAGCATCTAGATAATAAGAAACAGTAGGTAAAAAGTAGATTCATAAGTAGAAATATGACTTTTTGAAGTAAATAAAATAGAATCTCTTCCTTGTACAAAGGTAGCATCCAGATAAGAAACAGTAGGTAAGTAGGTTTATAAGTAGAAATATGACTATGAAGTAAATTGGATCTCTTCCTTATACAAAGGTAGCATCCAGATAATAAGAAACAGTAGGTAATAAGTAGGTTCATAAGTAGAAAAGACTTTATGGAGTAAATAAAATAGGATCTCTTCCTTATACAAAAGTGGCATCCAGATAATAAGAAACAGTAGGTAATAAGTAGGTTCATAAGTAGAAATATGACTTTGAAGTAAATAAAATAGGATCTCTTCCTTGTACAAAGGTAGCATCTAGATAATAAGAAACAATAGGTAATAAGTAGGTTCATAAGTAGAAATATGTCTTTATGAAGTAAATAAAATATAAGAAAATTAATTAATGAGATACTTAAAATCGATTGAGAAAAATGAAAAAATCTCCAAAAACATTCGTCACCAAAGTTACTCTCACCAATTTGCACTTTCGTCAAATGAGGCAATTAATTAATTTTAAAATTTTCCTTCAATTCCTTGGTCTATTCTCCCTTATATTCCTTAATTTTATTTCTTCAAACTTGACATGTACTTTCTCTTCTATAAAATTTACATCATAAATTTCTAAACGCTAGCAAGATCTCAACTACACTCTCTATATAAAAAAAAAATCATGAACCCCTACATCTCCGCTGGTAGCTATGAAAATATGAATTTTAACAGTTTCTTTTTTCCTTTTTTTTATAATATAAATATAATATATATATATATATATATATATATATATATATATATATATATATATATATATATATATATATATATATATATATATATATATATATATATATATATATATATATATATATATATATATATATATATATATATATATATATATATATATATATGACTCGCCTGTTGAAAAAAGTGGATGTCTTTGAAACAGCGGAAAAAGGAAAATAAAAAACAAGAAGAAGGACTAAGAAGAAAGTTTTAGCTAAAGTATTAGCTACAGAACCATCAGAGAGAATAAGAGGAAAGAAAGAAAGGCAGATTTACAGAAGTTATTAGATATTTTTGACAAGAGGCCAGAAATTTTTATCAGTAGGAGAGCCATGGAGGTCAGCGCACTTCCTTTTTGGGAAAGAATGCTTAGTCCATCGAAGAACATCCCTGCAACGATTCCGAGCTGAATGAAAATTAGCAAGAGTGATAGGAGAAGGAGAGTTTTTCCATTCACGATAAGCATTGTCTCTCTCACGAAGGACAAGAGAACAATTGCCATCGAACCATGGATTTTGAGGAGAAAAAGATTTAGTTGAAGATGGAATGAATCTGCTCATCCCATCAAGGATCACGGCCCCTACCTTTTCAGCAGAGACAGAAGCGTCCCCCGAGCCAAAGCAAGATTTACTCCAATGGTAGTTAGCAAAGAAGCGACGCACTGCCCCCAATTACCCCTATTAATGGGCCAGAAAATACGTTTAAAGCATGGCGGAGCTGTTGGAGAAAAAGCATTGTAACTAAGAGCTATAAGAAAAAGCATTATAACTAAGAGCTATAATAATAGGAGGGAAAATGGTGTATTTATATCTAGTAGTAGTGTTGAAGCATAAATCAAGTGTGTTCAAGAACTGCTTAAGACGATCTGAAATGTGAATGGGTTCCTTAATCAACTGCTCCAGGTCGTTAAGAATGCTGAATGATTTAGACTCTTTCCCAACTGTATCAGTATGAGAGGAGCCCAAACACTCAGTGTGATGTACGTTGAAATCCCTTAAAAAGGGGATTTCAGCATTTGGATGAGAAGAAATGTCTCGTGAGAAATAGTATATTGAAAAAGAATTGGAAAATCTGTTCCATTAGGGAAGCAGTAGCAGAAACACAAGATAATTGTAGTAGTAGGAAGACCGATAATATTTTATATCCACCTTCAGAGTTCTCTGGTCCCAACTGGCTACCGTTGCGTCATTCTCTTCGGGCAGTCCATATATATATATATATATATATATATATATATATATATATATATATATATATATATATATATATATATATATATATATATATATATATATATATATATATATATATATATATATATATATATATATATATATATATATATATATATATATATATAAAATGACATACTCATGTCAACCTTCATAAATTTATCTAAACTTTGTGGCAAAATTGTGAAATAATAATAATAATAATAATAAAATAATATTAGTAATAATAATAACAATAATTTAATATATCTAATTAAACAATTAAAATCTTATTTAACTTCGCTTAACAATAAATATAAATAAATAATTAATTTGGTTAACAAACACCTATATAAAAAAAATTTAAATAAACCAAACAAGAGAGACTAATTGCACTTCGAAAAAATCATTGAAAATTGGTGTGTATAGACAGCAAACGAAGTGACTAAAGGTGTTCGGTAGTTATTATTCATTTGCATGGTCATATGACCGTAGAATAAACTTTATATTTCTATAACAAACCTTAGTTTGGAGAGGAAATAAAAAGTTTAAAGCTATATAACTCCATGGGTTGAAATGAAAGACTGTATGATTTTCCCATGTCGACTCCTTCATACAAGTGTGAAAGAGACATTTGCTTCACGTCTTCACTGAAAGTGGCTGGGAATAAATCTGACAAACGGACCTAAAATTAAATAGAAAGAAACTTCTTAAAAACTGCACTGGCTTTAAATTATTAAAAATTTTAGATAAATAGTTTTCTGCTTCATAGTTCTCAAAACTAGCTTTTATAATTTTTTTAGCTACCTTTCAAAAATATCAAAGATTAGGGTTAATTAATTAATACTAAAAGCAACATTAAAGCATACAATAAATAGAAAGCATTACATCTTGCTCAATGAAAATAAAAATGTTAAAAAGAGAATATTCTACACTGTCGCAACTACAATAGAGAAAATAAGGAAATTGTTGGAAAAATAAATAAAATTTTTTAAAGTTTACTTACTTTTCCATTGCTTGTCGAACATGATAGACCAATATTGGGGAAGAAGCATGAAAATCCAAATCGATGCAGAGTAAGAGCCATAGTCGAGCTTGGAGGGTGAGGAGCTCCTGGTTGTTTTGTAGCTAGCAGTGAACGTAAATTGACCATTTCTATATCACAAGGAAGTTCTCCACCAATATTCCAATGTTTAGCATATCCATTGTTCTGAAGTGAATGTAATACTTCATTTTTTAAAGAGATTTCATGATATTTATAAAGTTGTTCTTCAAATGAAAAGTTGCATACTGATTATAAATGTTCGTTATACATTCCACAAATGAGACAAAATAGAAACTATTTCTTCACGTTATGACAACAAAACATGCACAGTATGGGAATCGCAAAATATCGAGCTATTTAGCACAAATTAATTTGGAGGCTAGCCAAAGCCACTGAAGAGATATGAACAATTAAAAGCTAGGAGTTAAGTGAATTGCTGAATTGATAGGAACTGCAATTCGGAATAATCATTAATTTTACAGGTTTTACCAAAAAAATTAAATAAGGCTATATCTGTATAACAATATTTCTACAGCTTTCTCCCTAATTTTCGTTAACAGATCTCACACTAAGTCTTTCCATAATCACTATTAAAAGTTTATATTAAACCAGATATAACTTTTCCTTTGCTACTAAAGCATTTTTATAATCTCCCTGTAAACAACGCCTTTGTATTTTTACTCTTAGGCTTTCCTATCGTTATAAATGTATTAAAGTTTCCCACATCTAACTACTACTTTGATACTCACCAGACTCTCTCTTCATCAGTTCACTTAATCCATCATTATCATCGTAATTTATTAAACCAAATGAATTGTCATAATTTTCATCAATCTATCTTAACAATATCACTTCCAGTTACTATACTTTCCTCTCCATCTAGTTCACTTCAAACCCTGGTTAACTTTTGTCCAACCGTTTGTATGTTACATATTCTTAGTTTATCAATTAGTATCCTTGACTTAACTCGTTTTAGAGTTCTTGTAACTAACAGGTATAAGCCTGGTTTTCTCACTTTCGGTTTGGTATCCACACCCTCAGGACTATGGATATATAACTGGACAGTGGTTGGAGAGCCATTAAAAAATTGTAGGCTGTAGATGCTGTCTATAATTCCTAGTTTGCAGCAAAGTGCTTCTGCATACATAAGTCTCGATACTCCCAACCACTAATATCAGACTTTGACTGAACAAAAATCAGCAGAAACCTATAACTTACCTTAACGTAGAAAAAAGGGCCCTGTCATCTATAATTATGACCGGTGGTAAAAGTCCCTTCTAAACTAAGGTTTCATCAGTGAGTGGTAATTATTATAATACCCATCAATAATGTGGGTAAATCAAAAATGGCAAATATTCAACTATTCACTGTTAGCAAATCAAAATGGCAACTATTCGCTTTTTTCTTAATTTTAGCAAATTTATTTCGGAGACTGACAATCGTGTATATGTCACAATTTGTCAATGCTTGAAGTACAAAGATCATATAATTAGGAAAACGTTCTGGATAGGAAACATGTATCAACTTTAAGAGGTTTAACTTGCGTGATTTTTCAATATCTTTCTTTTTAATTTTAAAACTATACACGTCTCATAATTATAGAACATTAAACATAATCTAATTCAAACTAGACTATGGAGATTCGAATTCTGTGAACTATTTACCGACAATTCAACAATGACCTTGACATTTTTTTTCCTTTCTAGTAATTATTAAATAAAGTTCCATTAACATGTCTATAAAATATCTCTATTATTTCCACTGTATTCACGAACAATGTATGAATTATAGATGTTTTCCACTTCTTCAACTGATAACGTTATTCACAATATGTAGTATGTACTAGCTTATAAATATTTCTTTCCAACTTAAATTTATGGAAAAAGTTTTTAATTGGACAACGAAAGTAACTTTCAAAGGAATTCATGAAAGTAATTCAAAAGTATATACAAAAAAGAAAAGGAAGGACCAGTAGAGTCAAATCACTCCCTTCTTTGATCAAGATTTTATTTAAATAAATAAAAACTACAGAAGTAATTCTATGATCCTTACTACTACTACTAATAATAATAATATTTATTATTATTATACAAATATAAACTACGTACCGTAGTAATTGGATGTAAAGTTAGAAGAGGATGAAGCAAATACTTGGAGACATAATGAGAGGTTAGGGATGCATAACCAGCTGGAATATTTTCGACTAGAGTTGCTTCCTTGGGTTTACTTCGAGGCTCTAGGAGTAAACTAAAAGAGTTTAAAGTTAGAACATTATCATGGACACCATGGCCTAACCCACGTTCGTCGTCCTGTGTTAACTGACGATCAAGAATAACCTGAAAAGTAAATAGATTAAAAGAAAGTACTCACCCTCTTTGGAATCTAGAAACTATATTACATTGCAGAACCAACGGTTAAAATATGCATTTTTATTTTTATCTATTTATATATTTATTTTGTCCTTCTACCATTATTAATGGGCAATACCATTTTCAAGGGAGAGGCTTATAAAAGAATGAAAAATTGGGATATACAGGCGAATCGGGTATGTACGGTAAATCCAGTTTTCACCAAAGAGGAAATGGTACACTATGCTAAAAGTAAGGAATCTCCTTGTGGGGTGGGAACCGGTATTTGCTATTTAAGAAAATGTGCGAGAACGTCGTCAGCATCATCTGAACAAATCCCTGGAGCATAATTATCTTTAGGATAGTTGGGGATATAGTCCGTTATAGTGGATATAACAAGAATGTCTCCCATATGTGATAATAGAGCCAATTACTGACTTTGATTTCTTAGGGATATATGATTTGATTGTCACGACTTGAAACCTCCGGTGGCGATTCAAGAACGAAAGCGGTCTAGCCTGATTTGGTGCATAGTGTGAACTGAGTGTCCCCGTGACGTAAAGATGCCTGTGTCAACTGGTGGTGAGGAGTAATGCAACATCGATGTTGTTGAAGTAGGTACAGCTTTAACTTGAATAGGGATGTAACCGGTTCTAGAAATATGATCTATAGGACGGTTGGTTCAATGGACACGTTGTATGATATTGGGATTTACGAATCATTTGATCAATAAGGGCATCATAACTCCAAACTTACTTGCCCTGGTATATGAGAGGCAACGTGGTCGGATGGGGGGTCTGACTAGCGATGTTCGAGTTTCTTTATGAGTACAATCTTATTTTCAGATTTAGTCATAAATAAAAAATCTTCAAACTACTTCACCACAATATATATATATATATATATATATATATATATATATATATATATATATATATATATATATATATATATATATATATATATATATATATATATATATATATATATATAATATATATATATATATTATATATATATAAATATAGGGAGTGGAAGGTAGGGTCCGACCGGGGCCGGGCCGGGGTCGGGGTTGCCTAAAATTTGCAAAGAGGTGAAAATCGCTAAAATTTTAGGTTAAGAAAATTAGATATAAATTTAATTGAGGTTTACTTAATTATAAGGAAGGAGTAGAATAATTAAATTAATGATTATATGCATTTTCTCGGAATTTGTTTTTAGAAAATTACAGATTTTGTATAATAAAAGTTTAAGTACAAAAATTTTAGATTTATTTTTTTTTTTTTTTTTGATTCACAATAGTGATTCAACAGGTTTGCGTAGGTAAGACTCAGGTAAAAAATGTAAGATATAAAATTGAAAAAGTTTGAAAAAATGTAAGATATAAAATTATCAAAATAACCTGTATTTATACACATTATTGTTATTTTATTGCTATGTATCAAACTTGTATCATTTAGCTACATTATTTCAAAATTATTACATTATCCATAAAGGATATCTGAATCCCCTCACAATGGTAAGGTGTGGATGTTAACAAAACAAGTAGAGGTTGTTAATGGAAAAAATAATTGGGTAGAAGATAAAAAAAAAAAAAAAAACTGAAAAACAGCTAACATCGATAGAGAAGGAAAAGGAAGTCCTAAAATCATGATTGGGCACAAAAAGTAATTCGGTTTTCATGAATCAGTTTTGAAACTTTTGAACTTAGTCATATATATATATATATATATATATATATATATATATATATATATATATATATATATATATATATATATATATATATATATATATATATATATATATATATATATATATATATATATATATATATATATATATATATATATATATATATATTATATATATATATATATATATATATATATATATATATATATATATATATATATATATATATATATATATATATATATATATAATATATATATATATATATATATATATATATATATAATAATTTTCATTTCTTGGTAATAATTGTAAAATTAATCTTGCAATATCCTCGTACAGAAAACTTTAGCTTATTCTTTCCTTTCTTTATGGAACTGGTGGTCTCTTCTTATCCTCTCATATTCTAAAAGCTAATTCATCAAATAAATGAGAAGTTAAAGGTGAATGAGCAGAAGTATCTTCTGTTAAATTTAAACTCTTAAAAAGCTTCCTAATTTTAAAACTTTTCAAAATTCATTCCTTAATTTTGCCTTCTATATTTGTTCTCTGAAATTTCATTTTGAATTTTCCCTAAATTGAAAATTTAAGTATTTCAACTATGGAATGAATACCAGTGAAGTCACATATATATATATATATATATATATATATATATATATATATATATATATATATATATATATATATATATATATATATATATATATATATATATATATATATATATATATATATATATATATAATAACAAAAAGCATAATTTGGATTTGTAAGGATAACTGGTCATAATTATAATTTTCATAAAAAAGCATAAATAAATAATATAATATATATATATATATATATATATATATATATATATATATATATATATATATATATATATATATATATATATATATATATATATATATATATATATATATATATATATATATATAAAATTTCATTACCTCCATAGAACCAGACTGAAGGGAACTACCACCCAGTGGTGATGCTGTATGTAGCGTTAACCTCTTAGACTCGTCTTCAATGAATATCTGAGTAGCAACTGGATAGTAATTACCTTGAATAGGGAGCTTGTCATATTTTGTACGTTTAATTATCTGCAAATTTTTGAAAGATAAGAAATCTATGTTTTTTTTTTTTCAAATATAAAGGAAAATAAGATTTATTAATAAATACTGATGGCTCAATCAAAACATTTCATATTTTAATGACATTCGCAAAGTAAAAGAAATAAAATGTTCCTTTTAAATTTAAAAGAAAGTTTAAAAATATTTTTCAATCTTTTTCTTCTCTTTGACTAACCTGGAAGCCATTGAGGTCTGTATAGAAAGTATTTTCATTTTTGATGTCGCTTTTCAACCTTATTCCAATTTCAATGTTTCTTTCATTTTTTATGTCAACATAGTTATCAATGTGAAGAGCTAGTCCATCTACTCCTGTTATATATATATATATATATATATATATATATATATATATATATATATATATATATATATATATATATATATATATATATATATATATATATATATATATATATATATATATATATATATATATATATATATAAAATTATCCATAAAATTTATCCAAAAAATTTATCCATAAAATCCTCCAATCCAACATCCCAACAAACACTAAGAAATGGCTAACCAACTTCCTATCAGGAAGAACCGCCCAAATACAACAAAACGGCCATAAATCACGTACCATCAACTTAAAGAACGGAGTTCCGCAAGGAGCCATACTCTCCCTCACTCTATTCAACCTGTACACAGCAGACCTCCCTCAACCACAAACAACTTTCACCCGCATAATATCATACGCCGACGACTTAACTATTACCACCACTCACAAAAACCTCATCACCGCAACATCTCTCACACAAGACTACATAACACAACTCCAAACTTGGCTAGTAGAAAACAGGATGACGGCATCCCCAAACAAATCCTCCATAACCCTTATAACAACAGACAAACACATATCCAACACCCACCCACAAGTCCTACTAAACAACACCCCCATACCCCTCAACAAAACCCCAAAAATTCTCGGCCTAACATTTGACACTCACCTCAATTTCTCCAAGCACATTCAAAATACCACATCAGCCGCAAACAGAAAACTCAACATCCTCAAAACAGTGGCCAACACAGACATAAACAACAACATACAAACCTCAATAGCTATCTACAAGCAATTTATACGCCCCACCATTAACTACGCCTCCCCTGTCTGGCACCCTCTGCTCTCCGACAAAAACTTAACGACACTCCAAAAAACGCAAAATAAAGCCCTCCGCACCATCACCGGCTGCACACGCACAACCCCTCAACAACACCTACATAACGAAACCAAGATACTACCTATAAGGAATCACCTCGAAATGATAGGCACCCAATTTTACGCAAAAACACGTCTACCCACTCACCCATGTCACAATACTCTCCTACAACCTACCCCACAGAGACTAACACAGCCTCCATCGTCCACCGGCGCCTTTTACAAACAGATCCTAAATCACATCCCCCCTCCTCCCCCCAATACCACAACAACCAAACATATACACACTCAACTAACACATTCATATATGATCAACAGACCTCCAAACAGCATCCTTAAAAAAGCCCCTCCCGAAATAAACACCGACTCCAACAACCTCCCAAGACACTTACAAATCTCACTAGCAAGATTGAGATGCGGGCACCACCCAAACTTACAACATTACAAACACAATTTCAATCTAAACCAGGCAACATCTTCCACTTGTACCAGATGCAAAAGGGCCCCGGAGAACCGTAAAACACTTTCTTTTAGACTGTCCCTCCTACTGTCGCCCCAAAATCTTCTGGGGCATCACTTCTTTGGAAGATCTCTGGACGAGACCGACTGCGGCGGGAGGCTTCATTAGCGAAGTGTGGCCGCCTCAACAGGGGGTGGTCAGGGGGTGAGAAGGTAAAAAAAAAAAAAAAAAAGGTATATATATATATAATGGGACGATTAATCGTCATCGTCAAAATCAGTATATTTTTTCTCAATCATCATCGTCAATTTTCTACTAATTATTTTGTATATTAATTAACATATATCGGCTTGTAAATATCTCTCTGCTCCACCTTCTTCTACTGAGAGTGACAGGCTGTTTAGTAGGGGCAGTCAAATGTACACTCCAAAACGAAATCGAATTACCCTCTAGAAACTGAAGAAAATACTGTTTCTGCATCACAATTTTAAAGCTCTAAATTTAAAGTATTATAATTTTGCATGTCGGTCCATGTTCTCACATACTAAAATTTTTTAAAATCAATGTTCTGAAGATATTACAGGGCGTCCCACTAGCTCTCGGAAACAGATTTGCGCTTATAGATATCAAATTACAGGTCATAAATTAATTAAATTTGTATGTAAACATCTTCAATGACTTCGTAAATCATTTGAATGACGAGGAACTCCGTACAGGCAATTTTCAGCAGAATGGTGTCACTTGTCACACATCCACCATCAGCATACACGAAATTGAGTCCTTCTTTGAAGATCAGGTCATTTCCAAGGGACTTTGGCCACCAAGGTCGCCTGACCTTACCCCTTCAGATTTCTTTGTATGGGCATACAGAAGGGAAAGTGTATGACAACAAGCCACGTACTCTCATGCAACTGAAAGACAACATTCAGCAGGCAATTAACGCAGTGACTTCCAATATGTTGGCGACAACCTTCCGTAACATGGAAAAGTGTGTGCAGCCATGCCTCGATACTAATGGCGATCACTTCCAACACTTTTTGTCATATCAGCATGATTCTCACACACCAAAGTTTGTTTGTGGCAAATTTTATTAACTTATGACCACTACTTTATCTATAAGCGTATACCTGGGACCAAGAGTGAGTGGGACATCCTGTATTATACTATTAAAATTACATGTATTTACACATTAGAATAAAGAAAAGACAATGTAATTCTTCCTTAATATAAAATTGTTAAATTTATTAAAATAATGGAAATTTTTAAAATATACTTTTTCCATTTCATTGTCATCGTCCAAAAATTCTTAATCGTCCCATCATATTATATATATATATATATATATATATAATATATATATATATATATATATATATATATATATATATATATATATATATATATATATATATATATATATATATATATATATATATATATATAATATATATATATATATATATATATATATATATATATAT
>SEYY01014425.1:142500-147500 GCA_009176605.1 Armadillidium nasatum | reverse complement strand
AATATGGTAATATAAAATTTTAATAATGAGATATGTTATTACATATTTGAATTTGCACAACACTACAATCAAGTATTTTAGATATCCGGAATAATTAGATATCAAGTAAGGACAAACCTGATTCTTTGATAGAAGTGAATGAACAGCTTGCTGAATTATATGCTGACACATTTTTAAACTTGATAATAACCTAAAATAAAGTAATTAAAAAAAAGAAGTAAGAAATAATAAACGGATAACCTAAAAATAAATAATAAAAAAAAAAAAAAAATAATAATAATAATAATAATAAAAATAATAATAATAATAATAATAATAATAATAATAATAATAAATAATCATAATAGTTATAATAACTACTAAGACAATATTAAATTTTCAACTTTTGTCATTTATTGTAGCTATATAAATTTTTATCAATAAAATAACTAAAGTTTACATAATTAACGTCGTATCTATTTACACATTTTTTTGTCTATTAGTCTGATTGTTATCTATGCTTTGCTGTTTGTGTGTTTTGGGTTAATATGCTGCACTGAACTTGCATTTGCACACAATATTGTATACAGAACTAATCAGAACACACAAGGTTATTTCTTAAATTTTATTTCCTTTTTAAAGATTTTATATTTTATTCCCTCTCAATAATAATAATAATAATAATAATAATAATAATAATAATAATAATAATAATAATAATAATAATAATAATAATAATAGAATGAAAAAACACATTTTATATACATGACTCTTTCAATTTCCCTATGTAAGAAATACAATAAGATTTAATAAGTGAATAAGAAAAATCTTATCGTAATTCTTAATGTATGAATTTTTTTTTCGAGTGGTTTATAACTTTAATTAAAAATAAATACCACTTACTTATTAGCGTAATCAACGACAACATGGTTTTTACTAGTTCCAGTGATACCATCGTGGTGCTGGAAAAGTGCATGATGCATGCGAGACCGAACCAAATTGTCCATTAAGCTATAAACAATCTCTTGCTGCTTTCTTGACCAACCAGAATGAGTCTCAGTTTCCAGCATCAGAGAAAATAACATCTCGGCACTCCTAAATACATAATTGATTGTTAATTATTAAATCAAAACACTTAATAAGAATTTAAAGGGTTCAAATCCTCAAAAATAATTAATAATGAATAATAATAATAATAGAACAAGGCATAGTTAATTTTACATATTATAAAGAAAATTGTTCCACTTCTTTTGGTTAAATAATAACTATTAATAAAATTACTCTTTGGTCAATTGAATCCACCCCTCAAAAAAAAAAATAATAATAATAATAAAGTTACTTAACAAAATAAAAAGTCCTATTACATTATAACTAGGCATTGCCTTATAGATCCTAGTTTTGAATATCTAATAAGCTCTCATTATTAAGAAGCTAAATATATAAGGAAAAGAAGTGGAAAATTTGTTTTGTAAAACTTATTTGAACATTAAGTAGAATAAACCAAATCTCTACTCATCTATTACATATAATAACCAAATTACAAATAAACTTGGGAATTAAAAATGGGAAAATATATAAGAAAGCAAATTTTTCATGTACCTTAAATAAAACTGCATTATTCTATCCATTCTTTTATAAAATGGTCTACTAGTATAATAACCACTCCAGTAATGCTGATCTCTGTCCGCGTAGGCAAAGAAATCGCCAGATAATGAAGGAAAGAATTCTTCTTCATTTTTTCTTCCATTTCCAGAAACCTCTCTTAACGCGTTAAAATAATCAGAAAGAGTACCAAATTGGGCCTAAAATAAATTTAATAAATATAAACTAGTAATTAGAGATAAAAAAAATACCTTTATCATGAATATTCAATCAAAAAAAAATTTCAAACCCAAAATTAATTGAAATATAGGCATGTTCTGATTAATTTCAAAAAACAAAAATAAACAAAATGTTTTTATTTTTACTTCTACGTGAAGTGATTCTTGCGAGTTCATGTAATCAAAGAGTTTTTGATAGTTTACAAATTGATCATCCCATTCTGTTGATCTATCGTAACGGAAATCGTCACCAAGTGGGATAAGAAGAACATTAGTTCTATAAAGCTCCGCCTTTTTCCGATACTGATCCAAAAGTAACCTGGCTTTAGGTTCAACATTATTATCTGTAATTGGCTGAGGAGCAATTCTCCAAGGGCATGTCACACCTGATCCTGGAAGACGTCGAAAGTCGAACTGACAGCAAACTTTTGGGTCTGGTCCACATGTATGTGGTACGTCATAACTATAGAATGGCATCATATGACATAAAATATCAGTACTAGAGTGGCCATCTGATATATATATATATATATATATATATATATATATATATATATATATATATATATATATATATATATATATATATATATATATATATATATATATATATATATATATATATATATATATATATATATATATATATATATATATATATATATATATATATATATATATATATATATATATATAATATATAATATATAATATAAAAAAAAAAAATGATAAATAAAAATTTTTAAATAAAAAAACAAAAATTATATATATATATATATATATATATATATATATATATATATATATATATATAATATATATATATATATATATATATATTATATATATATATATATATATATATATATATATATATATATATATATATATATATATACTCTCTCTGGAAGAATTTTCACCCTGTCAGTGGGACTAGCATACTTCACCATCTGCTCTTAAAAGTTCCACTTCTAGAGTGATCTAAAAGATCATGTTTTTCGGCTCATTGGTTTCAGTGCCAGTCCTTGAGTTTTATTTAATCTCCCAGGTAAGGTTATCAACCTTTCAGTGGGACTAGCACCTTCTCCATCTATCATCTAAACACTTCTCAATGAGTTCTCCAGAAAATCATGCTTCTCGGAGCTGTGGTTTCCGATGCTGGTCCTGAAGTTCTTACAAGCAGTAAGGAGTCCCCAAAAGATCATCTCTCCAACAGAGCTGATAAACTCTGGTGGTGGTGTAGTTGGGTCAGTTACAGAGTTGCCTGCTCATTCTGCTTCTAATTTTGGTACTCTCTTTGTTAATTTAAGTAACATTCGGCATCACATTCCAATTTCCTCTTTGTTATACACCGTATCTCTTCTTCTAGATTTCACATTCATTCCTAACCAAAACTTAAGTGTATGAATGTTCAAATGGCAAATCTCTACTTAGCTTCTTAATTTGGAATCAAATTACAATTTTCATCTAAAGGCAGTTATTGTGAGTATGCGCACAATGATGTTTGTTCCAGAGACTTGGAGGCTTATCAATTATGTACTAGATACAGAGTAATTACGTAATTATGTACTAGAGACATAACTGTATGTACAGTCGTCAACAGAAGTTCGTTCCTATTAAGCTGGAAATAAATATTTTTGTAAAATGGAGATCATTTCAGGTTCAGCCAATCACAGTTCAATTAAGCCCCCCTGAATGTTTTTATTTTCTTTTTATTCAAAATAGAGCTTTTATGAAATGATCTCCATTTTATATAAATATTTATTTCCAGCCTAATAGGAACGAATTTCTGTTGACGACTGTAGATATAAGAAATTTTTGGATCAGTTTTTTTTTAACGCACTGATAATGGAGAAATTCTGCAAGTATCTAAAAAATATAAAATAAAATCGAATTAACATTATAATGAGGCAATTTGCAATATCTGTATCATTCTCAGCATCAGCAAAGCAATAAAATTGTAAAGGTTTGATCTCTCTCCATCCTTAATAAAATATACAAAATCAATGAACAACTAAATTACTTTAGAATATTAATTTATCTAGTAACTATCAACTCTACCGACTTTCCTACATTCTTCAATTTTCCAAACCTCAGAAGAATACATTCTCCCATTTTCTACTCAATATGGAATCAACTTTCTGAAAGCCTTCAATATTCAAAACAATCAGTAGCTCCCCCCTTAATTCTGAAGAGAACTTGTGAATTCCCTAAAAGTTTTTCTCACCCTAACAAGCTTGAAAAGTTAGTGTAGTTCCTTACAAGTATCCTTGATCATCATGTAGATGTCCCAAACATACTAGAATTTCTTTTTTTTTTTTTTTAACATTTAACACTTCCAATTTACACTGTTAACTACTTTTCTCCTCCACTTTTAATTTCAAAATCGCCCAAAATTTATTCTCTTCCATATAAAATATTTTTCCTCAATAAAAATTCCAATAATCTTTTTTTTTTTGGTTCTTCTTTCCACTTTTTCTTAATTTTAGGTAAATGTATTTGGCATTTCTTTTTTTTTACAATTTTTTTTGGAAAGATCACTGTGTTTTTCTAAAATTGTCTTTAAGATGTTAATGGTTTAATGGTTAAAAAACATTTCAAGAACTTTTTTATGCCACCAATATTGTTTCCTCATCACAGGGGCAGTGAGTCTTTGTATCGAGTATGCATCGTACATTTGGGGTAGTTCCACAACAATATTCTTCTTGAAAGGATATTTTTACCACCATAAACAGGCAGAGCACTTTCCAATGAACTTTACAGATTTTCACCTAATCAACTCTCCCACTCTCAATGACTCTCTATAATTTCTTTCCAACCATTAATTACTGCTGAATTTTCCTTATACCTATTACAATAAACACTGCACTTTTAATCGCTTCAGTTGCATATGTCCTCTTTTGAGAAGAGTTGTGAATTAGCATTCAATACATTTTTCTTCTTTATCTGTCCATCAAACTTTTTAACTCCCCGGAACTACTAAACTCATTCCTTTACCTAGACTACTGCTACAGTCTGGAAAACCCTTCAATATATATATATATATATATATATATATATATATATATATTATATATATATATATATATATATATATATATATATATATATATATATATATATATATATATATATATATATTATATATATATATATATGAATGGAATGATTAATCGTCATCAGCATATTTTTTTCTCAATC
>SEYY01014425.1:107500-135000 GCA_009176605.1 Armadillidium nasatum | reverse complement strand
TAAAGTCATAAATGAATATTCAGATTTTACGAATTATTTTCCTCTAAATTTAAAATTTTTAGTTTTTAGACAATATTACACCACACAATAACAGAGAAAAAAAATGTGAGTTGGTGAGGCAGATATTTAAAATAATATAAATAAGAGAAAGAATCTTCATCAGAAAACAGAAGTGGTAACAACTATAAAAAGAATGTAGCTAGTGTCAAAATTGCAGTTGAATGGTGTTACTGGTATACCCACCATATGTCTAAAATATGTTATGGAGAAGTTTCCTCTCACTAAATTCAACAATTCTTGATTGTAAAACACTAAGATAGGCAGAAGAAAAATGTGGGTATTAGTATTAAAGATTTACTTCTTCGTATCACACAAGCAAATTATATTTGAAATATATGTGTAGGTTTTAAAAAGCACATATACAATGTCACTAATAGTAGCTACAATGCAAAAAGACTTTATATTTGGTCTTCAGTTCAGGCTTGAAAGAATGTGATAAATAAAGGAACTAAGGTAGGGAAAAAATTATATTTTCTTAAAACCTGATACAATAACCTAAACCAAAATACTGACTTTTCCTAAAGAATAATATATATATATATATATATATATATATATATATATATATATATATATATATATATATATATATATATATATATATATATATATATATATATATATATATATATATATATTCCAAATCAGTACGTACCAGGATCATTATGAGAATGTGGAACTACAAACACTTTCAACTTATTTTCTGGTTTCCAACGATTTACATCATATTCAATTTTCCAGCCTTGTTTCCACACTCCTCCATCAGGATTGTCAAATGGGATTATATCCAAAACTTCTTTCATCTATATATATATATATATATATATATATATATATATATATATATATATATATATATATATATATATATATATATATATATATATATATATATATATATATATAATATATATATATATATATATATATATATATATATATATATATATATATATATATATATATATATATATATATAGATATATATATATATATATATATATATATATATATATATATATATATATATATATATATATATATATATATATATATATATATATATATATAAAGGCCTATGTGAAATCGAAAATATGATCATTACCTGAATATCAACTGTAGAAGGAGTAGACTGACAAAATATGCAATCATCTGGCTGAACTGCAGCCTTACTAAAATTGAAGAGAGGTTGATGAATATTTCCGTTCCCAGGAACATTTTTAAGCCAAGAACTGAAACAATACAACCCTATGATGACAATTACAAAGACTCATTCATTTCTTTTTTTTTAGAATCATGTGATACTGAACATTTTCTGCTATTATTAATTTTAGTACTATGAAATGTGAATGATGCTTATATACAACCGCTATGCTCAATCTTACATATATTCTATACTTGTAAAGTCTGGAACACACTCCCTTTATCTGTTTTTCCAACTTCCTTTGACTTACATACTTTCAAATGCTGTGAATCTGGACATGCCAGACTCCATCAGCCAGGATATTTTTTTTTCAAACTCAGATGGATATATATATATATATATATATATATATATATATATATATATATATATATATATATATATATATATATATATATATATATATATATATATATATATATATATATATATATAGTTTAATCATACTTCTAAATGTACCCATTCTGATTTCTATAAAACTCTCACAGATTTTGTGAATCAGTAATTTTGTTTTTTCATCCTTTTCATATCAATTTACAAACAATGCAAACAAATATTTCTTTTAAAATTGGTAATATGTTTTATCTATTCAAGGAATTCCAAATTAACAATGTTAGGTAAAAGGTATTACTATGTAAAATAACTTTTTAACAATTTTAAATCCTAAATTATATACGCAGAAATTCTGATAGTGGTTGAAAAATAACAAAGTCATTTCACTAAGAAGAGGTTAGTAAAATTAATTGTAATATATTATTTTTGAAATGAATCAATTTTATGAGATGGGATTATGAATTTTAGAAAAATAAAATATTCTTACCGATCAAATTTATTAGGCAAAACTTTTTCATTATTTGTATTTGCCTTATGAGCATCTGGAGAGTCTAATAACAATCTCAACCCATTTTCTGAAGTTGATAGACTTTTAATCAATACTTTAATTTCTCGTATAGTTTCATGATTCATATGAATATCTTCCTCCAGCTGTTTAACTCTACTTTCAAGGTAAGCAATGTTTTCCTATATATATATATATATATATATATATATATATATATATATATATATATATATATATATATATATATATATATATATATATATATATATATATATATATATATATATATATATATATATATATATATATATATATATATATATATATATATATATATATATATATATATATATATATATATATATATATATATATATATATATATATATATATATATATATATATATATATATATATATATATATATATATATATATATATATATATATATATTTTTTATTATAATTCAGCTATAGAAAACAAAAAATGTAGTATTTGTGAAATGTTGGGAATCATAATATAGGAACCTATATTTTATAATAAACTATTTACTTTTAATGAGAAATAAATTATCAAATTTAATTAGCAGGTAATGTGATATGAATATTTAGTGAGCATTGTAATCTGAGAATAGAATTTTATGAAATTCCCAGTCTCCCTCATATTTCATAACTGTTAAGATCTATGATCTCAATTAAAGAATAGGTATTAAAAAATTTTTAAACCAAAAAAAATTAGTTAAAAGTTAATGATATTAAAAAATGAATGACATTGTGTATGGGTATGTGGGTGTGTCATTGGGCTTTCAATACAAAATTTTTAAAAAATTGAAAATATCATTTACCAAAACAATATAATAATTGCAACTTCAAATATATTTGAAAGAAAATGTATCCAATTAACTATGTAAAATAAACTAAATAAGTCAGGAACTATTATTAAAAGAACACAAAGAACTTTACAGCACACAAGTAAATTTTATAATTAAAAATTTTTTAAAAAGTGAAGTTCAACATATTAAGAAAAAGAGAGGATGATAGAAACAAAATCATTATTTATAACCTATACAAAATAAACTAAAACAAATTTTAGCTCAGAAAAATATAGCTGTAATATACTAGAGGTATTATAAAATTGAAAAAAATACAAAAATGCAGTTTTACCTTTTTACGGAGTTCCACATTATTATCATTGGGAAGATTCCAAACTTGATAAAGAAGAATCAAAGTTGCAAGTGTTAATGATAACCCAAATATAATTGATGAAACTCTAAATCTCATTTTTTATATTAACATTTTCTGTACACAAATCCTGAAAAAATTTTTTTTGAAAAAATATACTATATATACATATAGAGACATTAGAAATATAAAAATCTAATAAATCAAAAACAATATCATATTTCTATTCTACATTTTCTTTCTAATGATAATGGCATTTAAAAACAGCAAGAATAATAAACTATTACTATAATTAGAGTAATATATCATAAATGAATATTCTTATGTGAATTCATGTTGTATACTTATTAATAAGCAAGTAAATATTGTGTGCTTACAAGGAAAAGGTATATAAGGCTATCCTAGCCCTGGCTAAAAATCAGGGAAAATCGGGGTTTACCTGCCAGGGTTAATGGCAAATTATAATTATTAATGGTGGATTAAATCAAACAAAATATATGAAAAATATTTTTTTCCTTTTTTCAATATTTTCTTTGGTGGAAAAAGACACAGGAGACTTTACCAATATTGAACAATTTGGCTTCAAAATATTTAAGCGCACCACCATCATCTGTTGAGAGTGAAAGAATCTTTAGTGTAGGTGGTAACATCTATGAACCTACAAGGAATAGGCTGTGTCCTGAAAATGGGGAAACTCTTATGTTTCTCCATTATAACTTACGAGTATTGAACTTTAAATACTGATGAGCTTGAGAGCTGAGATAGAAGACAACATGAATTGAAGAGGCAAAAGTATACACAGAAAACAAGGAAAACTGTCAAAATTTAGTAGTATTTTTATGCAATTTGTATGTATGTATTTGTATTAACAATGAGTCAATTATAATATGTTAATGTTTCATAATTTATAAATGATTTCTTAAGTTAAAAAAAAAAAAAAAAAAAGGCAAAAGCCATAATAGCAGCCAGACACAAAATGACTAGCAATTTTGAAAATTATATTGGTATTGTTATTTGTTACTGTGTCGAAGCTATCTGATGATTAACTTGGCAGTTATGAAATGGTCTTGTAAAGGTTGGTTTGTTCTGGTAAAGGATTTAAACAATCGGCCGATTAATCATGTGAATAGCCAATTACCGATTAATCAGTAATGTGGCCGATTATCTGCCGATTAATCAGTGCACCCCTACTAGAGATGTAATATGTATTGAATAAAAATAATAAAAATAAGTTGGAAAATCAAATTCACTAAATTAAAATGTACTTAAGGTAGTAAATATAGATTTTGAATATCATAAAGCTTGGTTTTTATCTGCAACTTTAACAATGTGGTGTAAGAAATTAGGAGGAGGAAGATAATCAGAAAATATATTGATACTAATGTTGGTATATAAATTGTTAAATCTAACAAACTAGTTCGACTTAACCTAACCCTGACTTAAAGGGTAAATGAACGCTAATGGCCTACAAATAGGCCAACCTAAATAAAAATAAATAAATACTAAAATGTACTTTTTAAGTATTTCAAATATCTAGTAACAGCTTTATAAAATATCAATAATTTTTATATAGTTCTCAGCCTATATCGCTTTAAAGGGTAGGCACATTTGGTATAATCAGCCTAATTATATTTTATAACATGATTTTTAATACTTTAACTATTTTTAAATTTTTTTAATTTGATTTTCCAACCCATTTTTATTGTTTTCCTTCAATATACATTACATTTCCTGTTTATATTTTGAATAAAAAATACAAGTTAAGAGACAAACCATTCATAAAAACCTTTATATTTATTCAGAACTAAGTTTTTACAAAAGAAATGTCCTCTCAAACCTATGATAGCTGTAGTTTTAACTAAAAAAAATGGCTGATTATTTAGATCAAGGGTCCCTAGACTGATTTTTCTTCAACTACTAACAGGTCATTCATAGATCTAAAGTTATATTTGCTTTTTCTACATCTAGAAACTGAAAATTAAAAGATACTCCATCTAAGAAAAGTTTGGTGAAAACTAAGGAAATAGAGGATTTACTGTTATCCATCATTGGAGTTCTGTAAAATTATCATGTCTTTGCTCCTTAAATAAATTTATGATCTATGCAACAGCTTTCATTCTAACAGCTGTGTGTAAATAACATGTCTAAGGGTCTATATATAACTAGGTCTATATAATGATGAATATGATGGTGACCTTCCTAGTTTTAATACAGGAATCAACTGATTAGTTGAGGCAGGCAATTAGTCTGTGGACAGGCTCCACTACCAAAAAAAATTCCTTTCTGAATATAAATCATAAGGTATAAATGAAAAATTCGGATGACAAAAGAAATGAAGCAAACGAAGGTACACAAGGTCATAATTTCCAGAACTTGTCTATTTCTAATGTTGTAAAGGTCAGTATTTGGATCAAGAAACTCCTGTACATGAAATTATAAAACATACACAAATCCCATTACACAACACATCAGCAATTATATATTTATTATACAATAGGGATGGCCAAAAACTATCGATTATCGAAAGTAGCGCCAATTTTTTTTTTTTTTTTTTTTTCAAATTTATCAACTTATCGATAATTTTGTATACTGGTAATGGTAAAAGGGTATTCAAAAGTCTATGATGATACTCATAGACTTTTTTTGACTGTACTATAATAATCGATATTTCGATGTTTTTCCGATTATTTACAGCGTTATTTTTTAGACTGCATCAAATTCTAGCCACTAAGCGAAGCGGCAAGCTGGTAATTTAGTCAAAGTTGGATATGATCCTCAATAATGGACAGAAGTTTTATACTGAAAATCGTTTATACTGTGTAGTAAATTTGTTTATCATTTTTTATGTATCCTTCTACATTACAAAGTAAACTTTGTTTTTTTTTTTAGTTATACAGCTAAAAAAAAAACAAAGTTTACCCCTTAACATTAATCTTATTATAGGGTAAACTTTGGTATCCCCACGGTAAATATCCTTATACAATGGTATCCCCTTTATTTGTGATATGATTTTTCGTATATGAAAAGGATTTGGCCTAGTTTGTACCATTACATCTATGAGAGCAGAAGAACTTTGTGGTGTCCAAATAAAACTAGGTCTGCTAGATCTTTGATGATCATTCACATCACCTGTGTTATCAAATAACTTTATGGTACAAACACTAAAAAATGGCTAACTTATAGAGGTGCAGTCTTTTAATTAAAGTGGTACTTTTTTTCTATGGCACACTTATGTAACACTACAACAGGAATCATTTTCTTTAACACACTACTTCATAGCTACTTAATATGCAACTGACAACAATATCTAAGCTTAAAGTGTGAAGGTTAAATACATGCAACCTTATTTCATTGCCTTGGATATACTTATTTCTAACAAGACTATAGCAACTTCAATTTTGTAACTTTTAAGGAGTTACAAGAAGACATTTGATATTTTCCATACTTTTATAATATCTTATGTGATAACTTCTCAACTGCTTACCATTAGTATTTTATTCTTTTCTTTTTATACATTTGAAAGACTATAGAGACATTTCTCCTTGCATAGTATAACCAATCATCAGTTAAGTTTTATCATATTATGAATTTATTTTGGTAAAATTTTAGTGTAGGGGGCCTATTTTTTTTCTTCTCAGCTTAACTATGAAAAGGAGATTATATGTTTGTTTGTTTTTTTGTTTAATCGACGAATGTCAAATTATTTTGTAAGAAAAAAACACTTAAATTCAAAAAAAAAAGTTTAAAATAATAGGAATAATTATGATGTCAGAATATCATCTGCCGAAATTATAAAACTCTCCTTTAAATATTTTGACGAGTTGCTATATTTTAAAATATGTTGAAGCTAAAAATGGAAATAATAGTTAAAATTATATAATAATATATATATATATATATATATATATATATATATATATATATATATATATATATATATATATATATATATATATATATATTAAATAAAAAAGGTATTTTAATTATTAACCCCTTTTACTTTTTCAAAACTATAAAGTAAATTATAGCGTACCATATATTTTATTATTTAGGGTGAACTCTTTATTGATTGACATTTTTATTACCAATTCAAGTATAAACCAAAAAATACTTAGTCAGTGATCTTTTGCTACCTTATGTATAATGCCATATACAGTAGAAAATATTATAAATTTTAATAGATCAATGATATTAAAATAATTATTTACTCTTTTTCAGAAAAAAAATACCTTTTTTTTTTATTGGAGATATTTATCATTATAATAGATGTACAGTATAATATGTAATAAAAAGTAAATTAAACTAAATTTTGTACTTCCACTAAGATGTCATTATTTAAAACTCGAGACTGGTGGTCAGTTCCATTTGAATCAGATTCAGCAGAAGAATGTGATTCAGGGCACCTTCTAATTGGGAATATAACCAATGCGAATCCTCAAATTAACAATATTATAGTAGGAGGTTATTCAGGAGCACTAAAAATTTATGCACCTCGGGTCAGTATCAATAATTTCAAGTGTTTATTATTATTATTATTATTATTATTATTATTATTATTATTATTTTATTATTATTATTATTATATATATATATATATATATATATATATATATATATATATATATATATATATATATATATATATATATATATATATATATATATATATATATATATATATATATATATATTCACGTAAAATTGTTTAAGTTGATGTACATGATGTTTGAAGCCAGTCTCTCTATAACTCTTAATATACAGTTATTACAGTATATTCAAATTGTAAATGTATTGTAAGATCCAACTCATGTTACCTGAAGTGGCTTGTAATAGGTTTGCCATCTCCAGGAAAAAACAGACTTTTTTGGTTGTTGGCATATGAATTAACCATTTTAATACTTCTTTATTCTTGCATTTTTTTCATGGCAGACTTTTTAAGCCCTCCTACCTTAATTTTTTTGTAACCAACAATATAAATTTGTCAGAAATTTTTTTTATTTTTATTAACAATGTGTACTTTGAGAAAAGCTTGTATCTGTTAATATTTTTCTTTACAAATCTTTTATGAACAAAATATAAAGTTTTTTAAAGGTACCATTTTTATATTTTGTCTATCATATCTTTGAGAATTTAAATAAGTTTAGTTCTCCTTCTCCTTTGATTAAAATTTTTTGCTAATACTTGGGCTGCAGATTAGAAACCCTTCTCCCACCTCACCCCACCTACCCTCAAGTTTAAAACTTTCACCCCCATTTCTTTTAACTTTGTTCAAAGAACAAAATATTTGTTTTTACTTTATATATGAGATTTTCAAATGCAAATACACTAATTTATTACTGAGAGGATAAATTAATTTTTATTTAATTAATTTTTTAAAGTGTGAGATTTTTAAAAAGTGTGGAATCCAAGTAATTTAGGAATGTTAAATTTGTTTTTACTACTACTACTACTAATAATAACAATAATAATTTATTTTATATGCTAATCAGGTCTTTATGATTTATTTAGTTATAGATTAATTTCTTTATAAAATATTTTTATATACATTACAGAGTTTCGAAAATGAAGAGGAAGAAAAAGAAACATATGGCTATAGAGCCGATCATTTGTTACTTGAAGTAGCTCTTGGAATCCCAATACTTCAGTTATCTATGGGGAAATTTGTTTCGTAAGTATTTTTTTTTCTTTTTAAACTTCTTTGAATCTTACATTAGAGTATGCAATACAGTTATTTTATATCTGAGAGGAATCACTTTATACATTCAAGAATAAAAAAGGTGTTTTGTATAAATCATAGAAGATCTAAGAAGAAAGATGACAAAACATTATTTCGATAGAATAAGATGTATATTACATTTTTTTTTTATAGTAATAGGAAATTTTTGTGTTGACATTTTATCATAAAGTGAATAGTTGGAGATAATTATAGTATAACATTAAGTATTTCTAAGTCTCATATTCCTGTAAGTGATCTAGATATAGGCATTATGGAAAATGAGTGGGCATCAAATCTTATGAAGAGTGGTGATTTACAGCTATCTCCTTAGCTAGGGACCGACCGGGGCTGGAATTTTGCCGGGGTTCTGGCTGGGGTTGCCTAAAATTTGTAAAGAGGTCAAAAGCACTAGAATTTTAGGTTAAAACAATTAGATGTAAATTTAATTGAGTTTATTTAATTTAAAGGCGTAGAATAGTTCTTTGAATCAACATTCACTTAAATTAATGATTATATGCATTTTCTCCGGAAAAATGTCAGAAAATTACAGATTTTGTATAATAAAAGTTTTTTTTTTTTTTTTTTTTTTTTTTTATTAATAGTGATTCAACAGCTTTACCTATAAGCCCACAAAGTAAAGTTTGAAAAAATGTAAGATAAAATTATCAATATAACCTATATTTATACATATCATTGTTATACATTGCTATGTATCAAACTTGAATCAATTAGCTACATTATTTAAAAATTATTATTTTTTTTATACTTTCAATCAATATGGTTAAAATATCAGCTTCAGCAGTATGGAAGTACTTTACAATGTTTCAGGATAGGCTCGAAATAGCTAAATGTAACATCTGCAGTCAGGAAATTAGAAGAGGACCTCCGGGTGGTACAAGTAAAAAATTTTCAACCAAATCTTTATGGGGGCATCTAAAATCAAAACACAAAAATGAACATTCACTAGCAGAAAAGGAGCAGTCAAAAGAAACAGAAAAAAGAGAAAATTTTAATCTTAATTTTCTTATATTTTGTTTAAAATTTTTTTTTATTATTTGACTAATTGAGCTGAAATTTTCAGGGAATATGTATTTTTTCCCAAAGTTCTGAGTTGATTTTGAGCATTTTTCTTAGTCTATAACGGTTTGAAAGTTATTTGGACACAAAGTTGAAAAAAATGAATAACAGGGTCAAACCACTGGTCTACATGAGCTGAAAATTTAACTGAATAATCTTAGCCTCAATTTCTTGCATTGGTGAGAACAGATTTTTGATATCATCTAGAAAAAAAAGATATAAATACTTGAAAAAAAATTTTTTTTTTAAAAAAAAAATCGTACCCTTCCGGAGAAAAAAATTATTTAAAAACCACGCTACCTATTTTTTTTTTATTTTTGGATATTGTTTAGAGGAGGGGCAGGGCTACAATTTTTTTAGTGCATTATTAAATGCTTTTTGGTTGAAGATAGATATAGCCTCTCAAACTTTGGAAATATTTGAAATTTGGTCAAAATGGACCTTTTTTGAGAGGCTATATCTCGAAACCAACGAATCGCATCGAATAAAGTATAGAGAAGAATTTGTAGCCCCATCCCTCCTCTATGCAACCTCCTAAAATAAGGAATGTTATAGTTATAGTTTTTTTTTTTTTTTTTTTTTTTTTTTTTTTTTTTTTTTTTAAAACATTTTTTCTATAGTTGTTCAGTTTTGGGCTTATAACATTTTTTCTATAACTCTGGGAACAAATGTCTGTTACATGTTTTCGTTGCCAATAGAATTATGAATATACATCCAAATTTCAAGTTATTCCGAAAAGTGGTTTGGCCCTGCCATTCAATTGAAAAGGGTCAAATTTCTCCTAAAAAAAAAAAAAACTTTTAAGCAGTTATAGACTCAGAAAAACGCTAGAAATGGACTTTTTTTTTCACCAGGAAAAAAGCTATATACACTGAAAATTTCAAGAGAATTGGCTGAAAATTAAAAAAAAATTTGGATTGTCCCCTCAAATATAATTTGCCATTTTAACCCCGGCAGGCAAACCCCGTTTTTCCCTGATTTTTAGTCGGTTCCTATCCTTAGCACTAGCTTTTCATAATAAAATCAGAAATACTTGGACTTATTCCTCAGCAACCATTTGGTTATTAAGCATTTTAGAGAAAGAAATCAAAACAGAAAGATATACACATTCAGCTATGGTAATTTTATATGAAACTTTAATCTTATGTCTTTATTTCACTTGATGGTATAACATGCTAAAACAGGAATCTGAACTCGAAGTTTTTTGAATTTTGAACATTAATTGTGCTGTTGCTTTATTTACATGCATATCAGCATAGCTTTCATTCTAAGTAATTTCTGGTGTCTTATTTAATTACGGAGATTTTTCTACTCTACATAATCATAAAGTGACATCCTTTTATATTCTCTATACGTTTATAATATATGTGATAACTACTCAATTGCTTATGTATTAGTATTATACTCTGTTTTTGTCCATTTGAATGACCATAGAGATTCTTCTACTTGCACATGATAATTAATCATCTTATTTAAAAATTTAAGACTAGTTCTGTACAAATAACTTCATATTTATGTGGATAATTTTATCTCATTTCAATCTGTTAATAATTTAGGAATTGTAAAATCTCCTCTCTCACTATAATATAAATTATAGTTACACAACTCGAAGAATAAAACTTTCAAAGGACATAAAATTATAGAGTATGATAATTATTTGAATATATTAATTAAAAGAATTTTAATTTTTTATTTTAGTTTGAATATATAAATTAAAATGATTTCTTTAATTTTAGTCTGTTACATTACTAAAAAAAAATTGATTACGTTACATTACCTTGTTTCATATTGTCACATTTTACCCTTTGTTTAATTATAATTGTGTATCATATACTATGTAATGATGAATATTGTTTTATACTTCCTGAAGATCAAAAGTTGACATTCAGATTTACAGGTATGAATGAATATCTGCATCATAGTTTCTCATTGCTTCTCCTTTAAATGTAGCTACACCAAGAGAAATAGATAACAAAATATTTCCAGTTTGAGTTTCATTAATGCAGATCAGAATAATTTACAATAAGCTTACAAATATAAATATAAGTACACATTTATATAGTTTAAATGAAAACTCGTCAAATAAACCCCCTATGTTAGTTAATCACTCAATGTATCCCATTTGTATGGAATTAAACTTCTCATTAGTTATGAAAGAATACAATTTCTTAACTAATCAGATGTTGCATCTAAATCATAATATTATTATTATTATTATTATTATTATTATTAATCTTCCCCATTTATTTGGTTTTCTGTGAGCGCACGCACACACACACACACACACATAATTATATATATATATATATATATATATATATATATATATATATATATATATATATATATATATATATATATATATATATATATATATATATATATATATATATATATATATATATATATATATATATATATATATATATATATATATATATATATATATATATATATATATATATATATATATATATATATATATATATATATATATATATATATATATATATATATTTTAAGGGGAAATTCTAATCTTCACTTGTGTGTGCTTCATCAAGATCATATTGTCATATATTCAGTTTCTTTTATTTCTGGCCAGACTGGCCATGGCTCCCAAGCAAAGCTTACGAAAGCTTATCAACAGAACTTCCAAAGAAAAGCTTATAGTATTACAACAGGTTTGTATTATTCATGTTACTTCAAAATAAAATTTTAATTTATGAATAGTCTTAGCTCAAATATTTATTAGTTGTAAATAAATTATTTTATGGTATAAGTGTGATTTTAAAATATTTTCTGGATATCTTTTGTTTGTTTCATAGTACTTCTTTAAGTAACTTTACCACTTGTATTATTCAGTGTCCTTGTATTACCCTTTCAGAACACGAAAATTTTGACCTGAATACTTTAAAATAAAATTCTTGCAAAATCTAGATATACCATTATTAATATTTAAAGAAGTGATACCAAGATATATATATATATATATATATATATATATATATATATATATATATATATATATATATATATATATATATATATATATATAATATATATATTATATATATATAAGGAATCAGAAATGATAGGCACCCAATTTTACGCAAAAACACGTTACCACTCACCCATGTCACAATACTCTTACAACCTACCCACAGAGACTAACACAGCCTATCGTCTACCGGCGCCTTTTGATCCTAAATCACATCCCCCCTCCTCCCCCCAATACCACAACAACCAAACATATACACACTCAACTAACACATTCATATATGATCAACAGACCTCCAAACAGCATCCTTAAGGAATCCCCTCCCGAAATAAACACGACTCCAATAACCTCCCAAGAACTTAAAATCTCACTAGCAAGATTGAGATGCGGGCACCACCCAAACTTACAACATTACAAACACAATTTCAATTTAAACCAGGCAACATCTTCCACTTGTACCAGATGCAAAAGGGCCCCGGAGACCGTAAATCACTTTCTATTATCCCTCCAACTGTCGCCCCAAAATCTTCTGCATCACTTGTTTAAAATCTCTGGACGAGACCGACTGCGGCGGGAGCTTCATAGCGAAGTGTGGCCCCTCAGGGGTGGTCAGGGGGTGAGAAGGTAAAAAAAAAAAAAAATATATATATAATATATATATATATATATATATATATATTATATTATATATATATATATATATATATATATATATATATATATATTATATATATATATATATATATAGGGTGTTAAATTTATGGGCCGATGTTGAATTGAACCACACCTAAACGTCAAGTTTTTTACTTGCATTTATTTGACTTTTTTCAATTTCAACTTACTCAATTTGAACCATGGAAAGATAATAATGTAAAGTTATTTGTTTTTATTCAAAATCAACATGCTTAAAATAACCACCCTATTAGTTTAATAAAGGGTGGTTAAATTGTATGGGCCGATGTTGAATGTGAACCACACCTAAATCAAGTTTTTATGCATTTCATTTGACTTTTTTCAATTTCAGACTTATCAATTTGAACCATGGAAAGATACACAATAAATAATTTGTGTTTATCAAAATAGCCCTTATATATATATATATATATATATATATATATATATATATATATATATATATATATATATATATATATATATATATATATATATATATATATATATATATATATATATATATATATATATATATATATAAGTTTGCACCTCACTAGCAATGCCCTATTCAAGAAAGTTTCTTCTTATGATTCGTATGAAGGTTCGAACCGGCTCCTTTAAGCACATGAGTCAGTCACTACTGTTATATAACGGTAGCGGTGTAAAATACACTTTGATCATCAACACACACAGTACACATCATTATGGTACACCTTGTCAGTTACGTAGTCTTCATCAGCTTGAGGTTCATCCATCTTTCACACAAGGTAGGCTTCTCACTCTGCTTCTCATGAGTTAGAAATATATCCCAAAATATTTAAGGCTACATTTTGTTTTGAAATATTTATATGCTTAAAGGTTTCAATATTATGTCTTGAGATATTTAGCTGTAGAAAAGTTTGTAATTTTGCACACATGACAAAATTAACATTCCACAGATATAGTTTCAGAAGTTTGTAAGAATTCTGAGCATTGAAATAAGATGTCCTATCAAAGAAAAGATAATTTACTTTTCTATAATAATTATAGTATAATATTATTTATGAAATATATTTTTAAAACAATTTATAGGAAGTTTTGGTTCTGTGAAGGGCAAAGATTTCATTGCAGTTCAGTCTCTCGATGGCTGCATTAGTTTTTATGAACAGGAGAGCCTTGGTTTTGTGTGTTTCCTTCCAGGGTTCTTACTACCTGGTCCAATGGTATACCTTACTAAGTCTGACACTTTAGTCACTCAGGCAGCAGATTGGACTCTTCAGTCTTACACGTAAGTGAAAATTGTGTTAATTAATAAGCTTTGTCAATCCTGCATTTTAATATCTATTGTATCTTAGTTTAAAGTTTTTTGATATTTAAAATTATTCATACCATTAAAGTAAATATAAAGTGAAAGAATTGTCAGCTGGATAAGAGTACTTCAGGAACAGACCATCAAGTGACACACAAATTTTTTTTTTTTTTTTTTTTCGATGAAGTCTTTATAGTTTAGACTATTTTTTCTTTGTATTTTTATGGAAAATTTTCAAAGTAATTCACTAATTTTGCTCATGAATAAGACTAATTACAGTACAAATTGCAAAATTGTACATATTTCAATAGTAATGAATAAATAAATTTAAATGCCATGCTTTCCTTAGGTACCAAACCCTATCGGTTCTAGTTCAAGAAGGAGCCAAAACCACCAATCTTAAATTTGGAGGCAGAAGGATTCAACCTGAATGGACACAAATATTATCCGAATGGGCGATAGAAATTGAGGTTAATTGAATAAATTGTTTAATAGTTTTAATTTATGTTGCAAGATTTTCACCATTGTTTAAAAAATATTCACGCTGGAATAATTGACAGACATCAAAATTTAATATAATTTTAATTATATAATATATATATATATATATATATATATATATATATATATATATATATATATATATATATATATATATATATATATATATATATATATATATATATATATATATATATATATATATATATATATATATATATATATATATATATATACCGCAGGTTCTTGTGGAGCCTGGAAATGTTTCATCAATTCTCATCTTAACCACTAGAGCTTTCATGTGTTACAAAGATTCTGGAGTTTTAAAGTTTATTAAAAAGCTTGAATTTAATCCCATGTGTTTTACAGCTTATCATCATGGTAATTACTATTATTATTATTATTATTATTATTATTATTATTATTATTATTATTATTATAGTTGTAGTAATAGTCTACAATGTCTATCTTTGGAAACCTTGAATAGAATGAAATAAATGAAATTACTAGAACAAATATATATATATACTGTTCAACATTTTCCTCTTTTCTCAATTATTATTGACTTTTTTTTTTTCTTGTCTTTTTTTTTTTTTTTTTTAAGGAGAAAAATCATATTTCTTTTTCATTAAGTTTCTAAAATAATAGTGTGGCAGTTTCCTTGATTATACTGATGATCGAGTTTGACATTTGCCGTTGGCAGTGTAACTACTGCTAAATGAAATTGGAAGATTGAAGTAATGGCTATTGTACTTTCAGTTTATTTACAAGAATTTTACAACTTATTACCAGGATTAATATGAAATCTTATGAAAAAAGATACAATTGTTAGAAAATTTGACCTTAAATTAAAAAAATGTCATGTCCATTATGGTAAATCATTTGTTACCGTTGACTTTGCAACTGTAATAAATATATATAACTACTACGTTTGGAGCTATGTTCTATTCATTATTTGATTGGTCTTCTATGATTTCATAAAAGTGTCGAGAAATTTCCATTTGTGTTCGAAAATTCGACCTTAAAATATAAAAAAATAATGTCCAATTTGATGAAGCATTGATTCCACTAGCTTTACAACTATAATAAATAACTACTGGGTTTGAAGCTATGTTCTTTTCACCATTTGATTGGTCTTTTTCAGTTCTATATATCTGATTTTCTGAAAGTTCCGAAAAATTTCCCCTTTTTTTTCGAAAATTTATCCTTAAAATTAAAAAAAATTGTCATGTCTTATTTGATAAATTGAACTTTTTTGAAAGTCCCTAAATGGCATTAGCTGTATTAAATAATAACTTTGCCAGTCACTTACAAGAAATTTTTTCATGTAAAAAAAAAAATAAATAATAAAATTGGGTTGAGGAAACTTACTTTCAAACTTTTAATAATTCATTTCAATTAAACTACTCGAAGAATTTATGAGTAATGTTTTATTTTATCTTAACTTTTTTCAAATTGCAGATAACGCGATCCATATTTGTGTGGGAAGTAATACTCGCAATTTACTTCTATACAAAGAAAGTGAACTGAAATGGGCATCTCAGTTACCCTTTAATCCTGTTGCAATCAAGAGAAGTGATTTTAAGGTGAAGAAAATTATAATTCTTATTTTAATTTAATTTCGTAATTCAATTAAACAGATAATTAATATAGTTTTAAGTGAATTTTTAAGCTTTTTTTTTTTTTGGTTTTAAAAGTTATTGGTCATTTACTTTATAGGGTATAGAAGGAGCATTAGTTTTGCTTGGAGAAGAGGGTCAACTGCAGGTTTGTTACATGGGGACCGATCCTTCCCTTTTTGTTGCTCCCCCACACGAAACTAGAGAAATTAATTACGAACTCACTGATAAAGAAATGAGTCGACTTAATAAAATCATTAGAAACTCCACAAAAGATATTGGTAAGAAGAGATTCTGTATGAGTATGTTATTAGCTTTAGAAATAATAATATTCAAATTTATTTAATTATTTTTTAAAAAAATTTATTTTAATTTATTTTATTATTATTATTATTTTACCGAGGTAATATTGTTATATTTTTAGTTATTTTAAATGCTCTAGCCACGAAAGAAACTAAACTAGGGAATTACTAGTAGCATAATAGTAAGCATTAAATAAATGGTTCTATTAGAGCTGAAATGACATTAACCGATATATAGCTAGATAGATCTGTTTTATTATTATAATATAAAGATTGAGAAAAAATGACAAGAATTAAAAAGAGCAGAGTTATAGAGGAGAGTTGTTTGTAGGAAATAGTTTAGGTTCCATAGTAGAGGATAGTGTTAAGGGTTGTAAATTGATTTTAATATAGGTTAGAAAATATTAAGGCAATAATATGAAGAAGAAAGAACAGGAAATATTAAATTTGACTTGCATTTATTTATTTTGAACTAACTGGAATTGTATTAATATAATTCACAATTATCGAGATGTTTATTTATTTATTTATTAGGAACTATAATGAATATGAGTAATCGAGATCGAGATCTTGTTGTAACTGCTTCAGTTGGGAATCAATTGGAAGCTTGGGTTGGTACAACGAAAGTAAACGATCCTGATGGCATTCCAAGTGTACCTGTTGTGATTCGCCTGACGACGCATTCGCCCTTGAAAGCTGTAAGGGTTAATGTGCACGTCGAAAAGCCAATTAGTGTTAATCAGGACACGTTCGTCATGAGCACAATTTGTAAGTTTAGTTGTATGCATTAGTAAATAGAACTAAATTATTATTTATTATTATTTAGGATATATATATATATATATATATATATATATATATATATATATATATATATATATATATATATATATATATATATATATATATATATATATATATACACTCGTATATATATATATATATATATATATATATATATATATATATATATATATATATATATATATATATATATATATATATATATATATATATATATATATATATATATATATATATATATATATATATATATATATATATATATATATATATATATATATATATATATATATATATATATATATATATATATATATATATATATATATATATATATATATATATATATATATATATATATATATATATATAATATATATATATATATATATATATATATACACTCGTATATATATAATATATATATATATATATTAGGGATGGAGCGATACCAAAATTTTTACCGATACCGATACCTAAAAATTCCCCGAAACCGATACCCGATACCTAAAAATAAGCTGATACTTGCCGATACCACTACCGATACCGATACTTTACTCCTATACAAAATTTTTACCGTTACCGATACTTACCGATACTTCACTCCATCCCTAATATATATATATATATATATATATATATATATATATATATATATATATATATATATATATATATATATATATATATATATATATATATATATATATATATATATATATATTTTTAAAAAATTTCATTATTTTAATAAATTTAACAATTTTATAATAAGGAATTAAATTGTCTTTTCTTTATTCTTTATTCAAATGTGTAAATACATATTTCATACATACAGTATAATAGGATCTTCAGAACATTTATTTTAAAACCAGTTGTTCCACTCGCTCTCGGGGCCCCAAATATGTGCTTATAGATATCAGAGAACTGGTCATAAGTTAATAAAATTTGCTAGAAGCAAACCTTACTGTGTGAAAAGTGAGGTGGATTCATGAGAGGTCACACTTCTTTTACGAAATTTTATCCTTTTAAGATTGGATCATTTCCAAGTGACTTTGACTCCCAAGGTCGCTTGAACTTACCTATCCGGATTTCTTCCTATGGGGAATGCTGAAAGGTAAAGTGTATAGCAACAAGCAACCTACTCATATGCAACTGATAGACAACATATAGTAGGCAATTGACGCTGTAACTTTCAGTATGTTGGCTGCAACTTTCCGTAGCATGGAAAAGATTGTGCAGGCATGCCTTGACGATAATGGCGGTCAATTCCAACACTTGTTGTGATGTCAGCACGATTCTCACACACCAAGGTTTGTTCGTGGCAAATTTTATTAACTTATGACCATTACTTTGATATTTAGAAGCTGATATCTGGGACCTGGAGCAAGTGAGACACCCTGTATGTGAGGACATGAAGAGACATGCAAAATTCTAGTACTTTAAATTTAGAGCTCTTAAATTGTGATGCAGAACATCTTTTCTCCAATTTCTGGGGTAATTCGATTTCATCTTAGAGAGTATATTTGGCCCTTACTACTAAACAGCCTTTCAACTCTCATTTGGAAAAGGTGGAACAGAGAGATATTTATAAGCCAATATATGTAAATTAATCAGAAAATTGACAATGAAGATTGATAAAAAATATGTCGATTTTGCAAATGACTATTACGAATAATCGCTATATATATATATATATATATATATATATATATATATATATATATATATATATATATATATATATATATATATATATATATATATATATATATATATATATATATATATATATATATATATATATATATATATATATATATATATATATTAGAGGTGGACCGGATAGTAATTTTTTACTATCCGCGGATGCGGATGCGGTTGCGGATATTCAATTGCGGATATCCCGATGCGGTATGCGGATGCGGATAGTTTAATTTTTTAAGAGTTTTTGCCATAGATTCTTGGAATTTTAAATATAATATCCAGAATCTATGCTACCAGGGTGTGGGACGGGGACCCAACTCTTGAACACCCCACCAACCTCTTTCCCCAACCTCCACCCATTTGGAAATATAGATATATATATATATATATATATATATATATATATATATATATATATATATATATATATATATATATATATATATATATATATATATATATATATATATAATATATATATTATATATATATATATATATATATATATATATATATATGGCCAGTAATTCAGTATTACCTTCACACTTCACAGTTTCACATATTTCATTTGAAATTAATAATTGGTAAGTTATTTTTTAGAAATAAAAGTTTTTGGGCTCTTTCAGATGAAAGTTTAGTTCGCTTTTCGTCGTAAATGAGGCCTGCTCCACTGAAAAGACGCTCACTAGCAACACTAGTTGAAGGACATGCTAAATAAGTCCTTACCAGCTCAGCAAGAAAATTGAAACTTTTGCAATTATCTCTCCACCAAACCAGTTGGTCTTTATCTGCCTCCAAACGTGGGAGTTTCAGATAATTTTCAATAATCGATATTGTATCCTTTGACACTTCTGACTGTGATTCTTCATCGCTGCTGGAAGCTAGAAGATCTTTCATTGATTTAGCAATGCTTAAGCTAACAGATTTTGTTTCTTTCGTATCTGAGAACTTTTGCTTTTTCTTGAAAGGCGTTATTTTAGCTGTTTCTATCATCTCATCGCATAAGCATCCTAATTTGATTTTAACATTCTGAGAAACAAGTGGTTTAAAAAATTTTGTTTTGTACCAAGGATCTAAAAAGGTTGCAATTGTATAAGCATCATCATTTTCCAGGTTTTCAAATCTGTCGTTCATCTCCTTCATTAATGTTTCAGTCATCCTTGAAACTCCCTTAGACTTAATAACATTTGTTAACACAACTTTCAATGTTGAAACAAGTGGTATCTCATCTGACAAACATGATTCAGCTGAACTTATAGTCTTTGCCAATTCCTCAAAAGGCTTAAGAATATTAATACAATTATGTAAAATGTCATTTTCGTCAGCTGTTAGAGGCTTTATTTTTGTGCTGCTTGAAGCATAAAGGCAAATGGCCTCATTAATTTCGCTCATCCTCTCAAGCATATGCAAACTACTATTCCAGCGTGTTTGAATATCTTGCATGACAGAAAGTGGACGAACATTTAATCTTGTTTGTATTTTCTTCAGCTCATTTTGGGCTACAACGGAGTGATTGAAATGCGTAGCAATTAACCTACATTTGGTTATTAAATCGGATACACATTTTTGACTCATAATGGAATTTTTAACTACTATCTGAGTTTGGTGTGCAAAGCAATCTACATTTTTCACTCTTGACAGAGAAAGTGCTTTTTATATTTGTGCCCGAATCCCTGACTACGCAGTGCACTTCATTTAATGAAATCTTCCATTTTGTCAGCATCTTTTCAAATACAGTTTCAAGATAGTCGCCTGTATGGCGCTCAGAAAGAGGTTCTGCATTCAATACAAAGTTTTGCCTTTGAAAGTTTTTATCGATTGCATGATACGTGAGAGATAAAAGAGAAACTCCAGATGTGCTGTCAGACCATTCATCAATTGTAAATGATCCATTGCATGTATTAATTAGGGATGATACAGTTGATTCTATTTTACTTGCTACCGGCGAATACATTTCCTCACATATCAAGTCTCTGTAAAACTTTCTTTGCTTTAACACATACTGTTGTGAAGCTTCTTCCATCAATCTTTGAAAGCCTAAATCTTCTACATGAGTGAATGGCAAATCATCTAAAACTATCATTTCAGTAATTTTATTATCCATTGATATTGATTTGCTATCATTTTTATCCCATTTTTTCATATTTCCTAAACTTTTAATAATAATTGTTTGTTGCTTAGTTTTTTCTTCAAAACTATCCGCGGATGCGGATGCGGTTGCGGATATCCAATTGCGGATATCCGCGGATGCGGATATTGGAAAAATGATGCGGATATCCGCAGTTGCGGATGCGGATGCGGATATCCGGTCCACCTCTAATATATATATATATATATATATATATATATATATATATATATATATATATATATATATATATATATATATATATATATATATATATATATATATATATATATATATATATATATATATATAACTTCATATACATTTCGCCCTAATTTTTCTCTTACTGTCTAGGTGACAACTGCCAGATTATGGTAAAATTTTATCTTGAGGAACAGTATGTACCTTCAAGCTTAGAAGCAACAATAGTCACTTCATACATATCTATTAATGGAGCGCCATATGTTACAAGAACGTCGGTACGCATGAACACATTGTTTGGTCTTATACGATTTTAAAAGATGCTTTGTTTATTATTATTATTATTATTATTATTATTATTATTATTATTATTATTATTATTATTATTATTATTATTATTATTATTCTAAATTGTAATATAAATACAACAGTTACAGGAAAAGCGACTTTAAGGTTAAATGTTTTGCAGATTGGTTTACCATTAAAATTAGTTGTGAAGCCAAGTGCTCCTAACAAAGAAGCTGATCATAAGATCACAGTATCAACAAATAAACCTGCAATAAATTTGTCAGATTTATTTACAGGTGAAAACTTCAGACCTTTTTTTTTTTTTTTTTTTTTTTTTTTTTTTAGCAATATCTTCACCAAAGAAAAATTTTTATTTTAGTTTCCATTTTTAGCTAGTTATTTATTTGAAATATTTTTTTTTTATTTTGATATCACCATTTATAAGCACAATGCACATCCACATTTATTTGTTTAATTTATTTATTTATTTTTTTATTATTTTTTATTTTTGAAAATGTTTTTTTTTTTTACAGCACTGTTTGTTTAATTGACTTCATACACATGAGGTAAAGTCGTTTTATTATATTATTGTAAAATTTGTAGTAAACATGTAAAACTTTATTCAAAACTTTTTTTTTGATTTCAGTTTTATTAATTCCTTATTTTAATCATTTTTTTTTCCTTTAGATTTCGAGTTGGACAGTAGCGTTTCTACCGCTCTAGGATTGCAGTTCTATGGAGGAGCCAATGTCACTCTGCTTTCATCCAAAACAACAAATCGTTATCGTCTCCAATCTGATAGGTATAATTATTATTATTATTATTATTATTATTATTATTATTATTATTATTAAATATATTAACGTGCTTAACTTTTGCATCATTGAAATTATTTCTTTTTATTTCATAAGTGAAGTTCAAATACTTTTCACCAAAGATATGTTTTTAAGAAAGGAAATTTTTTTTTTTTTTTTTTTTTTCGTATTAAACAGCAAAATTGTTGATCTGAGAATTTAGAAATCTTTGTTCATTAAGTAAAGTATAAAAATATATTGACTATTAGTCGTTCATTGTAAGATTATCACAGGAAACAAAATAAATTCTTAATTTAAGAGAAAACATAATCCGCAGTATATGTGTAGAAATATGTGTAAAAATTGTATGAATTTAATTATTTATGATTGTGTGTAAAGTATATGCTTCCCTGCCCCCCCCCCTTCCCCCATCGGATCGTCTTATATTTGAAGTATCCAGTTATAATTGTGGTCAGCTCTCTTCTGTTGCTTTTTTGATTTAAGGTTTTATTTTTGTATTAAAATTAATGTTAATTATCAAAAAAGGGTAAAATATGAACATAAAACGACTAACTATTATAAATTTTCAAAAAATAATAACAAAAAGTGAACCACTTCATCATCGAAGTATGAATCTTTTAATATTAAAGTTACCCCCCCCCCCCCCCAATAAAAAAATAAATAAATAAATAAAAGTTTATTTTGGTAAAATAAGTATTTTGTTATTCCAGTTTGGCTTCAATTTGGGTAATTTTTCAATCAATGAAGGAAAGATTAGAAAAATATTGGGCCAAAGAAAGCACAAATGAAGCTGAGGAAAAGTTGACTTTGGCTGTGACTTCTGCTCTACCTACACACGATCTTTTCTCTGAAATAGATGCTCACTTCTTACGAAGAAAAAAACGTAAAGAATTAGAGGTAATATATTTTCTAGTAAAGTACTTTGAAATACAATCGGGATATATTTTAAATATTTTTTTTCGTTCTTCTGTCATTTATTGAATTTTAAAATTTTCTTTTTGAATAGATTATTATTTTATAAAAATATTCGTTTCATGGATTCTTGTACTCTAATTTTAAATATTTGTTACTCCCTTGTTTTGAACTTAAAAATATTCATTCATATATTTGGTTATTTTTTTTATTATTATTTTTTTTTTTTTTTTTTTTTTTTTTTTTTTTTTTTTTTTTTTTTTTTTTTTTTTTTTTTTTTTTTTTTTTTGCTTTAAAAATACTTCACTCATTCCCATTAACTTGTTTCCTCAGTCCTTCTTTTTGTCTTCAATTCAATGTTTTGTCTTGTTTGTAACACTTGTTACGCAGTGAAATATATATTTAAAAAAATTTATTTAGTTACAGAGGCAACGGAATCACTGCTAATAAGTATGCGAATAATTTTGATTAAAACTGAAATATCTATTTTTAATAATTTTATCTTTAATAAGTGTTATTCATCACTGGATTTAAATACTTTTTATTTAAAAATTTTGGTTGTTTTTTTAATTCTTGTAGAGGGAGGGTAATAAAAAAAAGGTTTGTCATCATGTACTTTTAAATTCAAATATTTTATTTTTCAGAATCAGCTGGTAAATAGATCTTTGCAATTTAGGGCAGTTCAGAGGCGACTTCTTACTAAATTTAAAGACAAAACCCCATCCCCTTTAACTAATTTCGATAATTTATTAGATGGCACTTATAAACAAATTATTCAGTTAACAGAAGCAATTGACCACAATATGCAAGTAAGGATTTTTTAAATAAATACATAGTTAACAACTAACTAAATAGAGTCTTTAATAGTTAGCTGAGGTATGCTGAGAATATATTTTTATAATGATTATGTTCTAAAACAGTTTATGTGTATTATTAATTTATAAAGTTAAATGTTTCTCTTAAAATATTTGAAGGGGATGGAAGAAGACGCTTGTCAACTAAGCTGCGTGTTGAATCTTCTTATCGAATTGCTTTGCATACAGGCAGGATTGGAAGCGCCCCAGAAAGAACTTATTTTGGCCACGCTTCCACCTGTAATTTACCATGACATGGATCAGGTATTTCTACATTAATTTCATATCTAAATTTTAATTTCAAAAAGAAAACTGGGAAAAATGATTTCTTTTTTTTTAATTTTAAAGGGTTGGGAAGAAGTTGCCGATAACAGCCTTACGTTCATTCTGCGCACAATCCTTGCAAAAGGTAATCGAGACACAGGAGTTTTCAGCCAAACTTTGACGATGCCTTCGGATACGAATAAACTTAAGAAACACATTTCAGTGTTTATAGACAGAGTAATGAAAGGAGGTTTTACGTCACATTCCGAGTTTAAAAATAAACTTCAGGATTCAAAAAGTAAGCTAAATAACGTCACTGTTTCCTCCTAAACAGCAACTTTATTATTTTAAGGAAAAGTTGAGCTAAATACAACAAAAAAAGTCTTTTATTCGCTTATTTTTGGCTATTAGTTTGTAGTTTAATTTTGCATGTTATTCCTTTTCCTGGCCTATCTGTGTGAAAATGAGAATATTACATTCTTCCAACGTATTTCTCTCAATAATTTGCCTTGCACTTTTTACAAAATAGTTTACTTAACAAATTCAGGTATTTTATTAAATCTTTGATTTCAACAAGAATTATCCTTTTCTGATATATATATATATATATATATATATATATATATATATATATATATATATATATATATATATATATATATATATATATATATATATATATATATATATATATATATATATATATATATATATATATATATATATATATATATATATATATATATATATATATATAAGGTGTAGAGCCATCAATCCCAGAAGAAAGAGATTCTAGTGAAAATGAAGATTCATTTATGGTAGATCAAAATTATGTATCTGCCGATGAAACTGAAGTGCCTTTGGGTTCTAAACTTGGAGAGGATCGCGCCCGTTCCGCAAGAATTCGCTCAGCTCGTTTGCAGTCTGCAAGGCGAGCTCCTTTGGTCTCTCGTCAGGAAAGTGAAGGTAATTCAGTATATATATATATATATATATATATATATATATATATATATATATATATATATATATATATATATATATATATATATATATATATATATATATATATATATATATATATATATATATATATATATATATATATATATATATATATATATATATATATATATATATATATATATATATATATATATATATATATATATATATATATATATATATGGTGTCGCTCTGGATATCTTAAGCCTTCGATAGTATTTCACAAAGCTTTAATTTTTAAACTTTCCTCTTTCGGAATCTATCCTCCCCATTTCCTTTTCGGTCGTTCTATAGGAGCTGTTTTATTCTTTCACCGTTCATCCTTTAAATCTATTAATATTAGTGTTTCTCAGGGATTTGTCTTATCCCCAACTCTTTTTCTACTTTCATTAATAACCTCTCAATTATTTCTTCACTTTTTTCACTCTTACATTAATGACTCTACCCTTCATTATTCCTTTCGGTTTGAAAGACTCCCATCCCAACGGTAGTTAATTGACGATAGAATATAGAGCAACTAACCTCTGATCTTTCTTGTATTTCAAATTGGGGCGTGATCTTTCTTAGAAGGATTACATTACTTCTCTTTCTAAACAAACCTCTAAGAAGGGTGTTCTAATGCGCCTTCGTAACTTTTTCACACTACCTCCATTTCCTGCTCTTTATAGGCATATGGAGTATGTTTCACACATCTGTGGTGGTTTACTCATACAGCGTTCCTAGAAAAGATTGAATATAGGGCTTCCTTCTCACCAACTCTCTACATTTTCTTTCTGCCTGTCAAATTGTTGGGTCTCTCTGTCTATACTATCTTTATTACAACTGACACTGCTCTTTTGAACTCTCTCGTAACATACCTTCTCCAGTCTCATCCTTTTTCTGTTCAACTCTCTGACCCTATACTTGGCCACTATGCTCAATTTTACATATACTCAACCAATAAATTCTGGAACACACTCCCTTTTTCCGTTTTAACAGCTTCTTTTGACTGCACATTTTCAAGCGTCGTGTATCGAGGCATGTCGACCTGTAACTTGACTAGGTTTCTGGTATTTTCCCAACT
>SEYY01014425.1:90000-102500 GCA_009176605.1 Armadillidium nasatum | reverse complement strand
GCCTTCAGAATTTCTTCACCACACCCCAGTTGCTTGCTCTTCATAGGGGTGTTGTTCGCCCCTGTATAAAGTACGCCTCACACATCTAGGGTAGTTCCATTCAAATAGCTTTCCTTGGCAATGTGGAGTCTAGAGCTTTTCATCTTATCAACTCTCTCACTCACACTAATTCTCTCCAATCTCTTTCTGCCTGTCGAACTGTTAAGTCACTCTCTATATGCTATTGCTATTACAATGGCCAATGCTCTTCTGAACTCTCCCGTCGCATATCCTCGGTTGAGAAGGCCTTGTACGACACTACTTTCTGACAGTCTCATCCTTTTTCTGTCCGACTCTCTGACCCTATGCTTAACCGCTGTTCTCAATCTTACATGTACTCTACTGGTAAAGTCTGGAACACTATGACTGGCGCACTTTGAAGCGTCGTGCATCGTGGTGGAAATTGGTAGGCCTCTGGCCTTTGCCCACCAGAGGAGAGATTAAAAGAAATTATATATATGAGTAAAACAAATATTGGTTAAAACTTTTTATAATATTTAATACAATTGTAATATTTTTATACACACATAAATCAATACCCTACAACTCAAAGTTACAATATACTTTAACGACTTCTTCATGTTCGTCTAATTTAGAGAGCATTAATTTAACCCTCTCCGATTCATCTTCATTCACGGGCATTAGAACATGTGGAATTTTCTCTACATCAGCGTAATCAATTTCATAATTCATTTTTTCAATTTCATTTCTAACTTTATAGAAGTCATTTGGCTCACATACAAACTGAAAAGAAAAATATTAATTACTATTTTTATTATTACATAATATAATAAAAAGACTACATAGTAAGATGTGAAAGGCTGGAGTAATACATCATATTAAGGTAATACCAATGAAGAAAATCAATTAATTTGCAAATAATTTCAACTTATACACTACTTTGAAGTGGTTTACCTGGTCCTCAAGGAAGGAGATAAGTATGATTATGTTGGGAAGAGCCATTTCTTTTAAAATCCAATTAAAAATATCCTAGATTTTAAATATCAGTTACAAGAATGGGGAGACAAAGGAATGAAAAATAATTTTTTTTATTTATTTTTTTCTTTTTTATGTACAAGAATATCGTAGGAACAAAATGGTAAAAGCGCAAAAATCTAGATCTGAGGTTTATCATCACATAAGGGTACAAAGAACTTTCTACCTCGTAATAAATAAAGGATTATGAAGGTACTTAAAAATTTTTAAGAAACGTAAGAGATAATTATATCTGAAGAATGCATATATAGATATAAAGGAGTTATGATAAAATGTATTAAAAGTTTCCAAACCACTTTACCCTGATCAACAAATCTTGAGAAATTATATTCCAAGACTATAATTTTGTACATCACTAAAGCATATATATATATATATATATATATATATATATATATATATATATATATATATATATATATATATATATATATATATATATATATATATATATATATATATATATATATATATATATATATATATATATATATATATATATATACAACCTCCATCATCCACTGGTGCCTTCTACAAAACAAATCCTAAATCACATCCCCCCACCCCCACCCATACCACAATAACCAAACATATTCACACTAAACTAACGCATTCCTACTTAATCAACAGACCACCAAACAACATCCTTGACACACCCTCACCCGAAATAAACCCCGACTTCAGCAACCTCCCAAGACACTCACAAATCTCATTAGCAAGATTGAGATGTGGGCACCACCCAAACTTACAACAATACAAACAAATACAAAATAAACCAGACAACATCACCCACTTGTACCAGATGCGGAGAGGCCCCGGAGACCGAGTCACACTTTCTATTACACTGTCCTTCCAACTCTCGCCCCAGAATCTCCTGGGGCATCACTACCTTGGAAGATCTCTGGTCGAGGCCGACTGCGGCGGGCGGCTTCATTAGCGAAGTGTGGCCACCTCAGCGTGGGGTGGTCAGGGGGTGAGAAGGTAAAAAAAAAAAAGGTAAGGTATATATATATATATATATATATATATATATATATATATATATATATATATATATATATATATATATATATATATATATATATATATATATATATATATATTATATATATATATATATATATATATATATATATATATATATATAGAGAAAAAAACTTACCGTTAACATCCCCTCCTCTTCCTGTCACGTCTTCGGCCCCTGCTTCAATAGCATCATCCACAGCTTTATTAATATCCTTATCCTTAGATTTTGCTATCACAATACCCTTTTCCTCAAAGAAATCCTCTAAGTTCAGTTTATGCTCCTTGAAACTATAATTTAAATAAGTAGTTGGTTAATAGCAACGCACGAGTTTAAAAAAAGAAGAAAAGAATAAAAATTGTACTTAAAAGTATATTCTCAAGAATTAAGATATAAGTAATTTAATATAATTATAAACAAAACTACAAAATTTAAACTCAACTACGATTACATAACTTAGATATTTTAATCTCAAATTCAGAAGAATTTGAAAACCTTATGTTTAAAATTCTTTTCATCTTCCATTTTGCGACTCTATGTCACTCGATTCCTTCCACCAAATCCCATCTATGACTCTACGACAAATTATTTGATTATTCAATTTTAACTTAAAGTCTCTAATGTTTAACCAATGTTTTGAAAAAAAAATCTAAAAATTAAGCGAAACTTACAAAGAATTTCAAACGTTCTTATCTAAATTATATTAATTTAAATAGAGTTAAGTTTTCTAGGGTTTAATAGTAATAGTATTTTTATAAAGTAAAGGAAAAGCTTGTACTTTATATTTAATAACCTACATAATGTAATTTCACATTTTAAACAAATTTACAATTAAATTTCAGTACAAGCTGACAAGATATTAATAAAAATTAAGTTGAATTATTTTCAGTTATAAGCACTTGACATTACATTAAAAATCTGAAGTTTTTTTTTTGTACTTCATATGGGTGATATCACAATAATTTAATCGCCAATTAAACCAACGAAAATATCACTGCTCTATATCTATCTCTATCTCAATTGGTATAATTATAAATAAACAAACAAATAAAAACAAAAAACAAATTAAGAAACATCTTACTAACTTTGCTTTTTTGATAATGCTTCTAACCTCATTTCGAGTTCGATTCAGATTGTCTGTAAAAAGTTCGACAGAAATTGTCAATTTTGACGGTGACATAATAGAGAGAGAACCTGGCTTAGCATTTTGTGCCTGTTTCTGAAAATGTTTAATACAAAATTAATTATTGAAACTTTAATAAAATTAACTAAAAAAAAACTTTTCTTTATGCTTAACCAATCCTCTTGGCTTCTGGGCTACCTTTGAATCAGTGGAATATCACCTCTTACTCTCACTATTCCGGTCTGAAACCCAGGTATCTACAGATTTATTTTTTTTCTATCATTTTTAATATTAAGAGTTTTTTTATACAGCCTGTCTCACAGTGGGTACAGCTATAACTGACAAGGTTAACCACACCAGGGACGTAGCCTAGTTGAGAAGATAAAAGATCTTTTGAGAGGAAAAGTTAAAACAAAATTTGATAAATGGTCTTACATCTCCACCAGGAAAGTGAAAATAGGGTTCCTTGACTACCCAATAAAAACTTTTATTCACTTCTACTCTCACAAAGACTTTTAAGAACCCTTTTATATATATATATATATATATATATATATATATATATATATATATATATATATATATATATATATATATATATATATATATATATATATATATATATATATATATATATATATATATATATATATATATATATATATTATATATATATAACAGAAATCAGTTTCAATTTTCTTTGATTAACACTCATTTTAAGATTAATTACTGAAATCCAATTCAAAAATGTTCTAACCCAATCTAAAACTAAATTTGCATAATTCCAAATATTCTACTTTAAAATAAACTTGAAAACTTTGAAAACGTTGAGGCAATTGGACGATAGAAAAAGGGTTGAGAGAAAATAACAAGCAAGTTATGAAATCAAGATACCAACTGATATTAAGGTTAATGAAAATAAACTCTTTCCTTAAGCCAAAGTTTCAATAACTTAATTATTCAGTTATAATAATAATAATAATAATAATAATAATGGCAACAACAAAAAAGATAATTAATGTTTAAGTACTAAATACAATATGTTACAACAAATCTGAATCAATTTAATTTATATATTCAACTGAGTTCTGAATTATTAAAATAATTCTGTTCCACTATTTAGTCCACTATAAATTTTCAAATATTATTAGACTCTACACATTATTAAAAATAAAAATTAAAATAAACAGGAAGAATTACTCCAAATATGCAAAATAAATAGATAAAAACAAATGAATATTTACCTCATATTTCTTTAGCGCATTTTCTACTGTACTCATAGGCATATTATGCTTATGGCATTGCTCAATCACTTTTGCTACACAGGAATTAATTTTAGGATCTATACTTCCTCCTCCATCTGTAAAGGAAAATCTATGTCACATTCAAATTTTATTAACAATATACTATAGCAACAATTTTAATAATATGATTAATTGATTTTTTTTAACTGAATTTTTGTTCCACTTTTGCTAAACTTTGTTTATGAGGGATTAATGATTAAAATTGCCAAAAGAGGGCGCTTGTAAAACTTTTTAAGATCCTCTCCTCAAATTGGGCAATGCCCATGAGGCTCAAACTTTTTTTAATAATAAAAAAGGGTTCACTACACAATCTGTATATACTAAACCATAATTTAAATAAATAACACAGTAACCTGCTGTTTAATTAGTACAGAATAAGTTACTACTATACCTTAAGAATAATTATCAAAAAATAAAACTATTAATGCAATGGTTCTACCCTCTAAATTTATGATTCTATACCATTTAGACATTTTTCGAGGACCAATTTGTTTTGGAAGCTGTTGATAAAGACATTCAAAATCATTCCAAGTTAATACATATTTCAGTTTTAAGCTGAAATTATAATTCTATTTATTTAAGCAAAACATAAATAAAACAAAAAACTCTAAATGTATAATATATATATATATATATATATATATATATATATATATATATATATATATATATATATATATATATATATATATATATATATATATATATATATATATATATATATATATATATATATATATATATATATATATATATATATATATATATATATATATATATATATATATATATATATATATATATATATATATATATATATATATATATATATATATATATATATATATATATATATATATATATATATATATATATATATATATATATATATATATAATATATATATATATATATATATATATATATATATATATATAATATATATATATATATATATAATATATCGATTTCAGTTAAAACCCAATTTTCCAAAGAAAACCTAGTTTTTACTATCTCTTTTGGGTTAAGTTAGGTTATTAGCAGAGCTGGGTGCGACTTTGCCGCCGGACCTCGTGTGACTGTAGCTTTAATTTTGGCAACCTCAATGCGACTTGCAAATTTTTGACTGACTTTTTGCCGGTGCATCTCCGCTAAAAATTACAAAGTAAACTTTAGCGTAATAACAAAAGCATGCTTTTATAAGGCAGAAAAACATATTTATTCATTTTTTAATTAAAACACAGTCTAAACTAATATCTACAGGTCCTCTTCCTCCTCCATGTCCTCCTGGCCCATCTTCTCCCCCAGGAGGTCTATGTTTCCTTTGAGGAATACAAGCTCCTCAAACTTGACCTTCATCCAAAGAGGACCTCTTGGCCCTGAATATGTCCCCAGCCGTGCTGAAGAGCCTCTCCACAGCTGCAGAATTGGGAAGGGGGGGTATTGGACTTTATGAATTAGTCTACCCAGACCTCCCAGTGATGGTAGGGGATAAGGAACCAGGTCAGTTCGCCTTTAGAGGTCACCCACTCCTCCATGGACTTCCTTAGGACATTCCTAAGGAAGTAGAAAATGGTATAGGAGATTTTCAAGAGGGAAAGGACTTTTATATCTACTTATGGAGAGCAGACATATGCCTAGAAATGCAAAAATATTAATATACACTGCAATTTTAAGACCCACATTGCTGTATGGTGACATCAGTCCTCATCAGTCCACAGCACCTTTTTTCAGTCAGTGACAGTTCAATTCATGTAATTTTTACAAAACAATAGTCATTTCTTACAATATCTGTTGGTGAAGAGAAGCCTGTAATTGCAAAATCCTAAGTCTGAGTGAATTCTCTCTTGTATGGTAGCAAACGGTTACACCAATAAGTAAGTCTACAGTTTTCTCTTTCAATTGTCTTACAATAATTGAAGGCTTCTTACTAGGCTGCCTTTTCATCATTTTTAAGGTTCTCAGGGACACTATTAGCCCAACAGTCTTCAGTTTTGGATTGGGTATTGAAACTTCACCTCCAACTTTAAAATGTTTCACAAATGTTGCACTATTCTTATCTTTACTGGCGTTATGCATTGACCTGCTCATTGTATCCAGGTGCTAATAAATTGTAAGATGCTTTACTTAACATTCTAAGCTGCAATACATCCAACACTGCACACAAATTACAGAAAATATTGAGAACACGCATAGATAATCTCATTAAGCATACTCATTAGCAAATAAGAAGAAAAGTGACTAGTTAAACAAATGAAAACCTGTTCTAATTCTAGCACCAAAAGCTGCAAAACCTTCAAAGGTTTCTATAAATAAGAAAATATGTACTATTTTAAATGCAAAAATGATTAACATCAAGGAAAGTGCAGACTGTACATATAATTAGGTTTGGTTAGTTAGTCATGAAAATATTATTCGACTATCCAGCTTCTCTCAAAAGATTCTAGAAGGTATAATAATTCTATATTAATAAACCTATAATAATGGTAATAAATTAATAAAAATCATAGAAAAAATAATTTTTAATAATAATTATAATTATAAATTGTAGTTATAAATATTATCACTTTCAATTTTCCAGCTTTCACTTAAATTAGAAAAGAAATAAAATTAATTTTTATTGTAATTAATTCCTATTAATTATTATCATTTATTATTATTATAATTTTTATTATTATTTTTGTATTATTATTGAACTCTACCTCAAACTATTATTATATTATTATTATTTTCTTCTTTCTTTCTATTATTTATTAATATTAAAAATTAATTTTCCTATGCTGAACTCATTACCATTATTATTGGTTTATTACTAAGGTGGTTTGGGCATGTGGAGAGGATGGTAGGTTGAGTACTTAGATCAGAGTTCGAGGGAGGAAGGCCAAATTGGAGATGGATGGAAAATGCAAAAATGATTACATCAAGGAAAGTGGCAGACTGTGTGTGTGTATAGAACTGTAGGTTTATTAGTTAGTATATGAAAATATTATTATATATATACTATCCAGCTTTCTCTGCCAAAAAGTTTTTAATAATAAGGTTATATAACAGATCTGAATCAAACTGAGCAGACACAAAATGTTAAAATCATGGTATGTATTTTAATTTATAAAAATCATAGAAAAATAATTTTTAATAATAATCAATAACTAATATATAAAAGCTAGGTTACCTATATAAAGTTACGTATTCATCAGATTAAAAACTAAGCCCTATTACAATTAATATTCAAACGTTTGCTGCTATTAAAAAAAATAAAAATTAAAATTACTATAAAATGGAATTAAAACTTACTTATTATTGCTACTTCAATAATTTATTTATTTTTATTTATTAATTATTTATTTAATACCTTATTAAAATATATTTGCCCACTTAGAATGAAGCCAATTATTTAGCCGAAGTTATTAAAGATTATTTTTAAATTCCGAGGCAATGCGATTTCATTGGAAAATTAATTTTCCTAAAGGCTTTTTCTTTAAATAAACTGTTTGGTTTGTTTATAGCAAACTTTGCACAATTCATACTTTCATACTATAAAAAAACAAAGACAAAAACATTTCAAAAGAGTCAGATGTAACTATTATCTAATTATATTATAATTTTATATATATTAATCTATATTATATATATATATATTTATAATATATATATATATAATATATTAATATTATGAGAAGGACTATTAAACCACGGCCAAGACCCTGGCTAAAAATGAAAAACAGGTGCCTGCTGGGGTTTAATGGTAAATTATAAAAAAAAAAGTTACACTCAAATTTAAAAAAATTTTTTAATTTTCAGCCATGTCCTGAAATTCATTAAGTGTAAAAATTGTGTTTATACAGTGAAAACAGTTAAATTCTAGCGATTTCTGAGTCTAAAAAAATATTTTATCAATTTGACCCATCAAAAGAATAATATCCCAAACCACTTTTTGGATAAAAACCTGAAATAAGACTATATATTTACAGAATTCAATTGCACAAAAGCTTCTAACAGATCTTTGTTCCCATTATAAAAAAAAAATTAGTGGGAAAATTAATAGATTCTCCAAAGCATCGAAAAAAATCACCTTTTACAAAAAAATTTATAAAAAATAAAACATAACTTCTCTATTTTTTTAGTTGTTAACAGGTTCTTTTAAAATTCCTCACTTAGACGGCGATTTGTATGGATTCAAAGGTCCATTTTTGACCTTATTTCAAAAACACAATGGATTCAGAGGCTATTCTAACTTAATACAAATTTTTATTAAATTAATATAATAAAGTTGCACCTCCCTACATCTACAAAATAAACAAATAACAAAATTAGTAGATAGCGTGTTATTTTTAATAATTTTTTTCCTCCGGAAAGGTACGATTTTTTAACAAAAATTATTGGCAAATACTTGAAATAACTTTTTTTCTAGACTTCGATATCAAAAATTTGTTCCCACTGATGCATAGAAATTCGGGCTAAGATTATTCAATTAAAATTTATAGCTCAATATTAGTATTGGAAATATTCATCTATTTCACTTTTTTCAAATCGTTTTTTTACTTTTATAGTCCAGAAAATTAATTTTCAGCTTGAAAATTCAATCATTTAATTTATAAATTCTATAATCTATTCAAAATAAAAAAAAATTTTTTTTATGAAAAATTTTTTTTTTTGTAGTTTTCTTCTTTTTGAGCACCCTTTTCGATCCTGTTCTGATTGAAATGTTTTTAAATAAGATTACTAAATACGAGCCACAGTACATTGCTAATTTCCTACTACAAAGTTACACTAGCTTCTTTTAGCATATTGACTGAAAGTATAACAAAATAATAATTTTGAAATAATTTACTAAACGATTACAAACTTGATAATAATCAATAATAATAACTATGATAGTAAATATATAATATGTTTATATTGATAATTACTTATATTTTATATTTTTCAAACTTTACCTTAGGGTCTTACCTAAGCAAAGCTGTTGAATCACTATTATGTATCAAATTTTTTTTTTTTTAAACTTTTTAATAACCATATATATACTTCATAAATTTTACTTAATTTTAATTGAAATATATAATTTTACAATGGTAATGCACACAAATTTTTTCATGTGTTTTTACTTCTTATAAAAAAGAATCTGACTTATGGCAACACTGTGGAAGGTATGATCACTTAACAAAAATATATATCAATCTAAATATCAGAGATCGATATTCAAACATTTCACAAATATATAGTTTGATTGATAAATATGAATATCAATACCCCCTTGCTTTCTAATTTGGTGACACCTGGAGAGTAAATTTAAAATATCACTTGCAGATTCACACCTGAATACCCAGTCTATGACATGAATTACTTTAGATAGTATAATAGAAGAAATAGTGATTTTTAAAGGAGTAGGGGAAACTTATTCTAACAAAATTGTTATAACCAAAACAAACTATATATTGTAAAATATTAAATTGGCATAAAAAACTAAAAACTATATGGGTACATATAGCACCTTCAACATATTTTGTACATTTATATTACTTGGTTAGTCCAACACCTTCATTACTTAAACTAAAATATGGTTTAATATTTATTAAATTCTCACTTTGCACTTTATTAATTTTTTTATAGACACATTAATACCAGATAATCTTACTATAGGATAGGGAATACAGTATACTGCTTCTAGTCTGTTTCTGTCATATTGTTAGTTTTTTACAAGAACAAATTTAGCATCCCAACAAAGAGGAAGGAATGGTGGAGGTGTAACACTATGTTAAAAGCAATATCGAATCGGTGTTAATAGCTGACATTAAAACAAACCAGGATGTGGAATCTCTGTGGGTAGATATTCTTATGTATAATAAATCATACAGGATAGGAGCATTTTATAGAGCTCCTGATCAGAGTCAAGTATTAGATGAAGAAATGGTGAAGGAAATCAAGGTAGCGTGTGAAAATAATGTAAAAGGGGTAGTCATATTGGGTGATTTTAATTTTCCAGACATTGAGTGGAATACTTTGAGTAGTATAGTTAATAGAAGTTCAGTATTTGTAAATTGTATTCTATACAACTTTTTTGAGTCAGATGGTGCAAGAACCGACAAGGCATGCGGCATTGTTAGATTTAATATTAACAAATGATGAGAATATGGTGAATGATATCGAAGTTGGGGAGACTTTAGGAACTAGTGATCATTATATTATTAGATTTAACTGGAATATGAGGTCTGGGCCCAAATTGCAAGTCAATAGGGAAAAGATATTAGATTTCAGAAACAGGAGATTTTAGCAAGTTCCGAGCAATGCTCGATGAAATTGACTGGGATAAGGAGTTTAATGGTCAAAATTGTTTCATCATGTGGGAATACTTCAAGCAAATATTGGCTAACATTCAGTCTGTGTGTTTTAAAGATAAATCCATTAGGGTGGACAAATAGAAAACCTAATTGGTGGAGTAGAGAGATAAAAGAGAAAATCAGTGAAAAGCGTAGATGTTTTAAAATATTCAAAGGTAGGAGCAGGGTGGAAGATTTGGAACATTATAAGAGAATTAGGAATGAACTTAACCAGTCAATAAGAAGAGCAAAGAGAATGGCAGAAATTAATTTGGCAAGGAACAGTAATAAAGACCTGAAAAAGTTTTTTAGCTTTTATAAATTTAAAAGCAAGGATAAGAAAATTGGCCCAATTAAAATTGATGGAAATTTAGTAAGTTCAGATAAGGAATTGGTTAATATTTTCAATGCTTATTTTGCATCAGTGTTTACTGAGGAAAGGTTGGATAGCAGTTTAGAGACTAATAGTTCTAGTATACATGTAATGAATAGGTGTGCAGCATTTGAAATTGAGTTAAATGAAATTAAATCTTTACTAGAACATATTGACCCAAATAAGGCAGCGGGTCCGGATGGTGTGTATGGTAGAATTCTAAAAGAGGGGAGTAACAGTATTGCAAAGGCACTGTATTTGATTTTTAAGCGATCTATTGCTTTTGGAGAGGTACCTGAGGACTGGAAAACGGCATATGTGGTGCCCATTTTTAAAAAAGGTAGTAAGGAAGATTTAGGGAACTATAGGCCAGTTAGTTTAACATCTCTGGTTGTGAAAATTTTGGAAAAGTTACTGAAAAGTCATATAGAGAAGCACTTAGATGATAACAAGATACTATATAACTCCCAGCATGGCTTTAGAAAGGGTAGATCATGTCAGACAAATCTACTAGAATTTATGGAATATATTGGTGGGGTACCACAAGGTTCTGTGCTGGGACCACTTTTGTTCCTTATATATATAAATGATTTAGACAAAGGTCTTAAATGCAAGGTTTCTAAGTTTGCAGATGATACCAAAGTGGTTACCTCAGTAAGGAATAATGATGGATGCATAAAGCTTCAAGGTGATCTAGATAGACTTCTTGGTTGGGCAGAGAGGTGGCAAATGAACTTTAATAGTAAAAAATGTAAAGTTCTTCATGTAGGTTACTCAAATGAAGGATTTAATTATGAAATGAATGGGGAGTGGCTTGAGACTGTGGACCAAGAAAAGGATTTAGGTGTGATTATTAGCAGTAATCTGAAGGTGGGTGATCAATGTTTGGAAGCAAGGAATAAAGCTAATAAGATGTTAGGTATAATTAACCGCAATGTAGTTTACAAGAGCAAAGAGGTTATAAGCAAACTATATAATAGCTATGTCAGGCCAGCATTAGAGTATTGTGCACAAGTTTGGGCTCCTCATTTAAGAAAAGACATAGATATGCTGGAGAGAGTACAACGTCGAGCAACAAGGATGATTTCTGGCTTTGAAAATAAGAGCTATGAAGAGAGGTTGAAGGAGTTAGGAATGTTCTCAGTTGAAAGGAGATTTCTCAGAGGGGATATGATACAAGTTTACAAAATATTTGCATCTGACAGTAATACAGAGATTGAAAAATACTTTCATAGTGGACCATGGAAGAGTAACTAGAGGACATAATAAGAAAATTAAAAAGAAGCCATGCCATCTCGATCTAAGAAAATACTGTTTCAGTAAT
>SEYY01014425.1:42500-85000 GCA_009176605.1 Armadillidium nasatum | reverse complement strand
AGTCACTAGAATGCATATCTCCTAAAGCAATTTAACTACTTACCATACACACAGAGGGGGAAGATTAAAAAGGACATTTAGTAGCGTTTATTTGGCCCAGAGCCTCCCATACCATAGCCACCACCGCCGCCGCCACCTCCTCCTCCTCCACTAGCATTGTACCCACCCATAGGCGCTCCTGAAAAATATTAAACAATTTTTAACTAATCTATAAATTCTTGTAACTTTGACAAGCGTATTGATTAACTAATCAGATTCGTGTGATAAAGGCTCTGAGTTTCCCTACTTGACTAGGACAAAAAGCCAATAAGATGAACTTCAATTTGTGTAAATCAAAAACTTTTTGTTTGCATAGCAAAGCAATTTTCCGATTGATACAATAAACTAAATGCAATACAAAAGACTACAATTATTTAAATGGAATTACTCTAACCAAATTTAAAAAATCTATCTACAACGACTAAAAAAAATACATAATACTTAATAGTACCTGTATTGTAAGGTGTTGATCTGCTTGTTTGACTACCATAATTTTGACTTCTCATTGGACCTCCTCCATAGCTTTGACCATAATTGTTTCCAAAATCACTTGGGCCTTGATTCCAGTTATTGCCAGGACCACCATAATTTCCTGGATTAGAGCCCCATCCTTGATTATTTTGATTACCACCCCATCCTTGATTAGAAGGTCCACCCTGCCATGGTCCTGGATTATTGTAACCACCTTGATTATAGCCGCCTGGGCCTCCCGGACCTCCTGGTCCACCATAATTACCTCCTTCATTACCCCATCCACCTCTGTTATCTAAAAATAATAATATAATAATATATATATATATATATATATATATATATATATATATATATATATATATATATATATATATATATATATATATATATATATATATATATATATATATATATATATATATATATATATATATATGAAAATAGTTACCTCCCCATCCACCACTGTTCTGATTGTTACCCCAGGAATTATCATTTCTTCCACCCCATGGGCCTCCGCCGCCGCCACCACCACCTCTGTTCATTCCTCCCATGCGATTTCTTTGTTGCATCATCATCTCGTTCTTGCTTAGTGCTTTCTTAACGTCGACCCTTTTATTTTTTACTGTAATGTCTTTCTTTACTGAAAATAAGTAATAGTTAATTAAAATAAATTTCAAGATACAGTGTGTCATTGTGGAGAAATTTTCACAAATTCGTAAAATTCCTTATGATATATCCAAGTTAACTAAAATAATAATAATAATAACGTAAGTCAGGTAAGAAGGCAGATTTACAAATAATATCTGATGAATTAAATTCATTTTGAAAAGAAGAGAGAAGAAATGAAAAAAGCTTAAACTTCTAGTTCTCTACAATCTCAATATACGATGCATTTGGTGACCTTTAAAACGAGTATTGCATTTGGGACAATCCTTCTTGGGGAAAAGGAAAAGCATAAAATAAAAATAAAAAGCGGCCCTAATATAATCAATAAGTAGGAGAAGTAAAGCCACTTTTATCTTCTGCTCTCCCAACTGGGCACAATAAAAAAAAATTTTAATGTAGTTTCAATCATTTTCCACAGTTAAGGTTTTCGACTCACAGTCAACTGACAATTTTAAAATGAAAAAATGCATAATTGGACAGAGTGAGAAGTGAAGGAATAAGCTGGATGAACATAAAGAAATGTTCTGCCCACGTTAATTACACCTATTACAATATGCTGTCATTCATCCCACATGAGATTTCTATAGATAATTTATTCAATATTTTTTGTAGGATTCATAAAGTTCAAGTTTTGATATTTCATAACGTATGAGATAAACTTTAAAATGAAAATACGTGTAAGATATATAAACCATGTTACATAAATTAGTGCAAGATATATGAACCATGATACATAAACTAATCTAGATAAAACTTGAAAATCAATAGAGTTTATAATAATGAACATATGAAGCATTTTCAAGTGGTAAATATGTTCTTTCTATGTGATTTAAATATTATAAAAATAAAGAAAAAGTTTTGTCCAGTAAGCACTGGAAAAACTTTAATAATAATAATAATATCTTACCACAAGCCTTATCAACTGCGTCATAATCTTCAAATTCAACGAAAGCAAAACCTCTCTTTTTTTGAGAATCTTTTTCTGTTGGTATACTGACAGCAACAACTGTACCAAATTGACTAAATTCTTCACGAAGGTCCTATTGAGAGTATATAATATATATATATATATATATATATATATATATATATATATATATATATATATATATATATATATATATATATATATATATATATATATATATATATATATATATATATATATATATATATATATATATATATTAGTGATGGATCGGATGTCATATTTTCCAATTTGCGGATGCGGATGCGGATGCGGATGTTGAATTTTGGAGAAGTGCGGATGCGGATGCGGATGTTGAATTTTCGAAAGTGCGGATGCGGATTTTGAATTTTCGAAAAGTTCGGATGCGGATGCGGATGTTAATTTTGATGAGGATGCGGATGCGGATGCGGATGTTAATTTTATAAATATATATATATATATATATATATATATATATATATATATATATATATATATATATATATATATATATATATATATATATATATATATATTTCACTATCACCTTTCCCACTTTCGTGAGGTGGTGCCCGCCACAATTCCCTTACAAACATAACTATTCTTACCTTTCAACGCTTTCACCACCTCCCTCCATCTCTGTCTCCACAAATCTTCTACCCTCGTCTAAACTCAAATTCCTTCCATCAAAATCACTCTCACTCCATCCATCCATCTCCACTTCGGCCTTCCCCTCCCCTACCCTTCCCCTATCTACATCGGATCTACGTACCTTGCCAACCATTCTGTTCTCTTTCATTCTTCACATATGTCCAAACCATTTTAGCACATCCTCCTCCTCTCTATCAATTACACCCTTCTTCCATTTACACATCTCCCTTATTCTTTCATTTCTAATCCTATCAATCCTTCTCAATTTATATATCGCTCTCAAATCTTTCATCTCAAAGACATTGAAACTTTTTCTCGACCGAGCACTTATCGTCTATGTTTCACACACATACAATACAGAAGGTGAACACATACATTCAAACATTCTTATCTTTATTTCTTTCGAAATTTTTCCTTTCTTCCATACTTTTCTTAGGCCCCCAATACTTTCATTCCTTCTACCACTCTGTTCTTTATTCCTTTTTCCGTCCCACCCTTACCTTCCACCCAACATTACTAGATATTTGAATTCATTCACCTCCTCAAGTTTCCATTCTCACACTTCTACAAACCAATTCCTCCCTCCACATTTCCTCATCCCCACCTCCAATCCTCATAACTTTATTCTTCGCTGGATTGAATTTCAATCTCGTGTTTGCACATTTCCCTTCAAACTCTCTCACAAGTATTCTCATCTTTTCTCCAGATTCTGCCACCAACACATGCCGCATCATCTGCAAAAAGTAAAACATTCACTTCACATTCACCCTCCATATTTCTCAACGTAATACTCTTCCCTTCTCTCTCCATTTTTCTAAGTAAACCATTCATCAATAGATTAAATAACATGGAGATATTACAACCCCTGTCTCAATCCCACTCCTATGCTAAACCAATCCGATAGTTCTCTCTTCACCCTCACTCTTGATCTACAATTCGCATATATATATATATATATATATATATATATATATATATATATATATATATATATATATATATATATATATATATATATATATATATATATATATATATATATATATTAGTGATGGATCGGATGTCATATTTTCTAATTTGCGGATGCGGATGCGGATCGGAATTTTGGAGAATGCGGATGCGGATGCGGATGTTGAATTTTTTGAAAGTGCGGATGCGGATGCGGATGTTGAATTTCCGAAAGTGCGGATGCGGATGCGGATGCGGATTTTGAATTTTCGGAATGCGGATGCGGATGTTGATTTTTGTGCGGATGCTCCGCATCCTCGCATGCGGATGCGGATGCCATCACTATATATATATATATATATATATATATATATATATATATATATATATATATATATATATATATATATATATATATATATATATATATATATATATATATAATAATATATTACAGTTTACCAAGCTCATGGGCTAAGCTCTTTTCTAAGAGGGGGCAGAAATATAAAATTAAATAAAACCCACCCAATTCCAGCCTAACGAAAATCTCTCAGGTGAGCACAGACGGAAGACTTAAAGGAACAGGAAAAACAGAAGTGGCTGGGGAAAAGGAGGCAGCACAATAGACAAGCCTGGGGTTTAACATATCCACACAAAATTCATGTGAAAGCATGACACCCCTTGTGCTACGAGGGCGACGCAGCAGTGGTGGAATGCGAGAGGTCAATTTCCTCAAGCAACTTATTATGGTACCTATAGGAAAGAGATAGTACACCAGCATCACGTCGCAGAGATAGAGGGTCAAGTGAGTTTGAAAGTAATGGACAGTTTTTTACTTTAGTCTTATCCCAACCCTATAAAAAAAAAAAAACAGGAGCCCCCCCCCCCCCCAAATGTGAGAACATGATTCCATACAAGGGCGGATAAGACCCTTTTATAATTGGAGAAAATGTTTAGAATAAAAAAGTTCCTGCAATCTGAAAAGTATTCCCAGCTTCTTCAAAGCCACCCTAGCAACCATTGTGATATGGGGTTTCCAAGAAAATTTGTTTATATTCAGACCAAGAATGTTAATATAGTTTACAGGTAAGATAGGGGAGCCGTTGAAGGGATATGGGAAAGTTGAAGGTATTTTTGAGAGGGAGATGTGAAGAAGTTGAGTGTTTAAAAGAGTTGAATTTCACAAGGTTGAGGTGACCCCACAGGGAAATCCTGTCCAGATCGACAAGAACCTCAATAAGCAAATGAGGGGGCCGATTTGAAATGAGTAGAAGAATGGAGATTTGAGTCATGGGCATAAGAATGAACAGAGTTAGAAGTGGAGCTTAGAAGATCGTTGATAAAAAGCAAGACTAATTTGGATATAGAATAGAACCATGTATACCACAATTGACAGAAAATGAGGAAGAGGAGCTCCATCAACAAGTCCCAATATGGAGCTATCTGAGAGAAACCTAGACATACAAAAGTAAGTAAAAGGAGGAAACCCAAAGGAAGGAAGCTTGGAGAGTAGTGACACATGCCACACCCGGTCAAATGCCTTGGAAATGTCAAGCATCACCACACAAGACTCCCCATAATCTCTAAGAGCAGAAGATCATAAATCAGTAAGATAGGAAAGTATGTCACCAGCAGACTTCGAGTATCGAAAACTGTACTGATGATCTGAAAGAAGGGAGTGAGACTAGATGATCCAGAAAATGAGTTAAGGAAAGTTTCAAAGATTTTACACAAACGCAAGTGAGAGCTATTACGATAGACTAATCAGAGCGGCTACCCTTCTTCGGGATCGGCTGAACATATGCACGCATCCAGCAATGAGAAAAAGTATTAGTATTAAGGCATAGAGTAGAGTTGAACAAGGACAGACGACAGCTCAGACGCTCACTCCTTCAAAACACGGGAAGGAATGCCATCCAGACTGCTGGCCTTCCTAATGTTCATAGTTCTCAGGATCCCATGGACCTGATCATGTGAAATCACAGATAATGACATGGGACACCTGAGAGGAGGAGTAGGGGAGTGGGAATCATTTATGGTTGAATTGGAGCAAAAAGGGAGGCCAAAGAGATTTGTCTTTCAGAAGAAGTATTAGCAACAGTGGCATCAGAACAAATAAGAGTAGGAAAGGCAGATTTACTGAAGTTGTTAGACTTGTTTTTGGCTGGAGGCCAGAAATTTTTATCAGTAGGAGAACCAAGGAAGTCAGTGCACTTCCTTTTGGTGAAAGCGCGCTTGGCCCATCGAATAATCTCTACGATTCTGAGTTGAATAAAAATTAGAAGTAATAGGAGAATTAGTTTTTCCATGAATGACAAGCACAGTCTATTTCCTGAATGGCACAAGATGAAGTACCATTGAACCATGGGTTTTGAGGTGAAAAAGATTTAGTTGAAAATGGAATGAACCTACTCATCCCATAGGCAATTACAGTCCCCACCTTTTCTGCAGACACAAAAACATCCTCTGGGGTCAAAACAGGATTCATTCCAAGAATAGGTAGCAAAGCAACCACACAATGCCCCCAATTAAAGTACCAGAGAGTACTTATGAAAGAAAGCATGCTATCATATACTGTGTATATATATATATATATATATATATATATATATATATATATATATATATATATATATATATATATATATATATATATATATATATATATATATATATATATATAAGGAAGGATTTACAGAATGTTTTAAAAAAAAAAGTTTTCTCAGTAGAATAGCATTTCTGGTTCCAAACGGAATTTCGAAAAAATTCCAGCCAGAACCAGAACTGGAAAAAAATTCTAAATTTCAGCTGGACCACAATTCGCGCGCACATATATATATATATATATATATATATATATATATATATATATATATATATATATATATATATATATATATATATATATATATATATATATATATATATATATATATATATATATATAATTATGAGAACCCTTAAAAACTTTCAAATACTAATGGTGATATAAAAGAAATAGCCAAATATAATTATTAAAAAAATTTTATTCATTTTTATACTAGTAAAAATCTGTTTTACATTATTTACTTTGCTTTAATCGTGTTTATTTCACATTCCCATTATTGAAGAATCCGTAATAGGTAAAATCTATAGACTTTGGATAAGTTTAAACTTTGGGTCTCCGTCCATTGCTAAAATCCATTTTATTTCTTGGAACAGTAATCAATATAATTAGAATTTAAGAGACTTGAAAATCCAAAATCTTTTAACAAGAGCATCACTTTCACAAAATGAATGATTGATTCATACTGTTACGCAGTCCATACATTATTTTAAAAAGAATTATGTTACCGTTATTTTTATACTTTCTATATTTTTGTGGTGCTTCCATATGAAAGGGGGGGGGGAAAAAACTTTCAAACCATCTTTCAGCAAACACCACCTCAAAGTTCAATATAAGTATTTTTATTTAGTTTTCCTTGATATTGAATTAACAGATGAGAATTAAGAAATTTCTCTCACATTATTTAAAATTCATGACATGTGAAACTCAGATTATGCAAACTTCAATTTAACTATAACACTGGAATAATAAACAATACAAGGAGTTATCATAAGTAACTTGTCATTCTATTAAAAATACTGGAAGTAGAAATTATCTAAAATCAGAAAATGATGAAAAATAGATTTACCAGATCCACTCAAAAAACATTCATCATTACTAATTTATTCAACTGTGATACAAATTCATTTGAGCAATTTTGTCAATGTTTCTAATGTAATGTAAGGGAAACTGATTAATCAGCATTATGTGCCTACATATATATATATATATATATATATATATATATATATATATATATATATATATATAATATATATATTATATATATATATATAAAAATTTTTTTTTTTTTTTTTTTTTTTTTTTTTTTTTTTTTTTTTAAAAATAGAAATAACTTACCTCTTCATCAACATCTTCTTTTAAACCACCTACAAAAAGTTTTTTCACAGTAACACCTGCTTCTGGTCTACTAATTTCATCTCTTGGAACAGCTCGTTTTGTGTCTACAGATCTTCCATCAATTTTATGGGGTCTATGTTTCTGTGCCTCATCTACCATATATGCTCTGGAAAAGGCTACAAACCCAAAACCTCGTGACCTTTTAGTTTTTGTATCCTTCATAACAACCACATCAACTATTTCCCCAAACTGTTCAAAATAATCTTTGAGGCTTTCATCAGTAGTTCTGTAATCAAGTCCACCAATGAAAAGTTTCCTCATCTGTTCTGGTTCTGTTATGTCCTAGAAAGAGACAAACAAAATCAACATATTGCATTGTGATTAAATATGTATTTTCTTTGAAATAAACTTTCTTTCTGGAAAGGAAGAAAGTTTATTTCAAATACAAATACAATATAAACATTTGATTCAATTTTTAAAAATTATTACACTACTACTCTAAAGAGCACTTATTCAAGAGGAGTTCCCAAAAAGTTTCCCACAAGGCAAAAAATGTTGTTAATGCCGTAAGTGATTGCAGAAGTGTGCCTTATAGTTAGAACATAAAAGACACCCAATGTTTAATAAGATACTATGGTATATCTTACAAAATCTAACAAAAAGGGTGTCTCATAAGGAGAAAATTTGAGGATTCAGAATGATTATTATAATCTTAATAATTGTCATATTAATGCGTCTCATTAAAAAATTATTGAGGGTAAAGGGACTGATCTTATTCAGTAGTGTTGACACAAACTTTTTTTATACACTTGAAGAGGAAATGCATTTACACACATTATTGAAGATGCTCAAGGAAAGAGGAAAGAAATTATTTTCTAAAGAATCTATATAATACATATAAAATGTGTTTTTACCTAAAAGGTTAGATTACTCATCTTTACAAATAATAATACTTCTTGCAATAATAGTCAATACAAACTGAAAAGTGATAAGTCCATTTTCTACACTGGATGTGTAAAGGAAAAAACAGATTTTGGTGAACCAATGATTCAGTTCTTTTTCCTAAATGACTGATGTCCTTAACCATCATAACTATCACCAAAAATGAGTGGTTCATCTCTTCACCATAAATATATTTACAAGATTTTTTTCAGTGCACTCATACCACTTAGATTAAGTGCATTCATTCTCAAAAGTAATTTTTTATATTAGTTTCTTGCAACTCTGACCATTTTCCTTTAGTTTATAAAATAAAAGATCAGTGCTTACCCCCATGGCTATTAAATATAGATGTGCAATCACAGATAATTATGTTCAATCTGTAAAACAGAGATGCAGAATATGTTACTTTCAGGAAATGGAAAAAGCTTGTACTAATGCCATATTTAATTTTTTTAAAAGACCCCACACAGAAATGAAATTTTAACATGACTTCAACACAATTTTTATTCTTTAATTATATTCAAGTATATCAAATTCTTTACTTTTAAAACAAACCATTTTAAAACTGATTTGTTGTGAAATAATTTTGAACAATAAAAAATTATAAAATACATTTTTGGAAGTGCTATAGGATAAAAAAATAAGAAACTTGACTGTGGAAATGCTCATTTTCTCAGTGAAAGTGTTAAGGAATAATGATTTTCATTATAAAACAAATATAATAGCATCATATTTCTAGAAATTTGTCACAATATATATATATATATATATATATATATATATATATATATATATATATATATATATATATATATATATATATATATATATATATATGACTTCCTAAATTTGTCTTTTACGAGGCCTTTGAAACAGTATTAAGTATTTCATATTACTAGCTTTCAAAGTAAATCTGTAATAAATCCAACCATTATTTTTCTATCAAACCATTATGTTTCTATCAATAAATGTCATCTGCATTACTGCTTAATTTTCAATAATAAATATATATATTTAATTCATCTTTATAACTCAAACACACACTTGCAACACAGCACAGTAGTTTGTACAATAGAAACTGACCTTTAATTACACAAAAAGGTTTTTAAACTTTTGGTCTAAAATAATAGGTTTTACAATTTCACTAATTACAATTTAAAATACTTCCAAAAAAAAAGCAAGATGACTCCAATCTGTCAAAATTGTATCAATCTTTAATTCATATTTACAGAAATACTCATTCTCAGAACAAATTTTCAAGAGTAATTGAAATAAAATAACTAAAAAATTTTCATTCTCAGCTAAATTTCAACTAATTTTAAGAGATATCAATATATATTTAAAAATTGAAAGACCAGAAATATTAACAAAGCCCAATATTAGTTTGATTATTAATTATATTTGATCAAGGGGGTTACGACATTGTTTTCCTTTTCTTTATTGATTATTATATTCTGGAGTAATATTTTTACTAAATAAAGTACAAAAAAAAAAATTTGAAATGTCTCCATTATTTGGCGAGATACACATTTCCAAATACTTGTCAAATTTCTATAACTTTTATAGATTTTGAAATACATACCCATTCACTTTTTCAATACCTTTTTTTCTCCTTTACCGAGCTTTTCCAAATTTTCAGAAACTCTAGAAGGGATAGCTAAAGTTTCATCACGAGACATTTTAGATATCTCTAAAAACATGTTCTGAAGTAAAAAAAAAAAAAAAAAAAAAAAAAAAATTTTTTTGGTCAAATTTCAAGACATTACTTTTTTTAAAGGAATAAGATATCTAAAATATTGTATGATAAAATTGTAGATATACCTTTTTTCTACAATTCCTGAAAATTTGACTAACTTTGGTAAAAAAAAAAAAACTATGTTATATCCAAAACAGTGAAGGTGCCAAACTGGACTAAAAAGTATAAATCTGTTTTGGATAGAACTTTTTTTGTTTCTTAATCTAAATTTCTCAAATTTTCAGTTGCAGAGGATGGGTATATCTATGGTTTCATTGTGAGCCATTTTAGATATCCATTCCTGAAAAAAATAATGAAGTTTGAAAAAAAAAAAATTTTTTTTTTTTTTCCATTTTACCTCACAATGTACTTTTAGAGATAGATATCTAAAATGTTTCATGATCAAACTTTAGCTATACCCTTCTTTTGGAGTTTCTGAAATTTTGGACAGCAAGTTGTCAAGAAAAAAAGTTATAAAAAAAAGGGGTATGGATCTCAAAATCTACAAAACTTACAGAAATTTGACAAGAATTTGGAAATGCATATCTTGCCTAATGGAGAATTTCCAAATTTTTGTGCTACTTTTTTGGCTAAAAATTTTATTCTATATATATATGTTTTGATATATATATATATATATATATATATATATATATATATATATATATATATATATATATATATATATATATATATATATATATATATATATGATGGCATCTGTGAAGCATCCTTATCAAAATTAGCACCCACATCCACACTTTCAAAAATTCAACATCTGCATCTGTACTTCATGAAAATTTTATATCTGCATATGCAAATGGGAAAATATGATATATATATATATATATATATATATATATATATATATATATATATATATATATATATATATATATATATATATATATATATATATATATATATATATATATTCTCAAAGTTCCAAGTCGAAAAAACTATTAATAAGTATCTCATTAATTTCTTCAGACCCACCCTTCATTTTCCTACTGTACTCAAATAATATACTTAAAACTTCCGTATATAGGATCACTTACATCTCAACTTGATAGAAATATTCTTACTGTAATTGAAGCTACATTCCCACAATGCCAGTTCATTCTTATAAATTATAACTCCCTCTCAATTTAAAGTTTCTTCAGAAACAAGTCTCACCCAATGATTCTCAGATCCTAATTAATTTAAGTATGCCAGCTGTTATGCGGCATATATAGGACAAACTGGTCTACAATTACCAGTGAGGATTGTTAAGCATGAGTATATTTAAGTACATACAGTGGAACTCCAATATTCGTCCCACCCAGTATTCGTCTTTTCCGATATTCGCCCTGTAATTTTTTTTCCAATATTCGTCGAAAAATCAATATTCGTCCTACCTATGAAAGCCTATAACCTTAAAAATAAAAACTCTTAATAACAATCATTGTTTTTCTCATCCAAAAAGTAAATTTCTTTTTAAAATTTTATTTGTGTTTAGCGTTTATGTAGGCCTACACAGTGCGTTTTACGTATTATTTATGGCAGTATGCTGTTTAATATGTACTGTAGTTAAATTGTACAGTGTTTGAAATGATTTCGGAGATCGATTCTAGATTGAAATTTTTTTTTTTGTTAAAGAATAGATAGGCAAAATTCGAGGCTGGGAACGAATTAATCCATTTTTAGTTAATTCCTATGGGAAAAAATTATTCAATATTCGTCATCCCCTCAGGAACGGATTAATGACGAATATTGGAGTTCCACTGTATATATATATATGGTGAAATATGGCAGTAGGCCTATATGCCATGGCAACATTCAATCAATCAGTTAGGCCTGTATTACAAAGCAAACCAGTCATTCAGGTTATGATAACGAACTAAGTACACTAGAAAAGTAAATAGTAAAAATAATAATATTAATAGGCATAAATGAAATGAAAGCTAAATAATAATAATAATAATAATAATAATAATAATAATGCCATACCCCCAACCCGTTAGTGGTGATAAAATTTCTCTCTCTCTCTCTCTCTCTCTCTATATATATATATATATATATATATATATATATATATATATATATATATATATATATATATATATATATATATAATTTAGGGATGGAGTGAAGTATCAAGTATCGGCAATTTTTTTGGTATAGTAAAGTATCGGTATTGTAGGTATCGGTAAGTATCGGCATATTTTTGGTATCAGTAAAAATTTTGGTATTGCTCCATCCCTAATATATATATATATATATATATATATATATATATATATATATATATATATATATATATATATATATATATATATATATATATATATATATATATTTTTAAATTTTAACTATTATTTCCATTTTTAGCTTCAACATATTTTAAAATATAGTTCAGCAGACAACGATATTCTGACATGATTATTCTTTAGTTTAAATTTTTTTTTTTTTTCTTTACAAAATGTCAATCATCAATTAACCAAATAAACAAATGGTAATACTTTAGTGAAGGTGGCCCAAATTTTTTTTTTCTACTCAGCCTAACTACGAAAACAAAATGATCTGATTTATATTTTTTATGGTTAATCGGCGAATGACAATGATTTTATAAGAAAATTTTACACTAATGAAAATTATTTTTCTTCAATGTAACATCACAAGATCTTTTAATAGGGCAGAAAAAATGCACAATGTGTAGTCTAATAAAGGTTGTCAGTGCTTTCGCATTCATGAGTTGCCATTATATTTTTTTTACTTCCCCCCCAAAAAAAATTATTTTATTTGGCAACGTATTAATACTATATTATATATATATATATATATATATATATATATATATATATATATATATATATATATATATATATATATGTAGTGAGAGAATAAGTGAAAATTTTATTACCGTCACTCACAGGTTGGGGGGGGGGAGGCAAAAATCCCCTATAGACAAATGATCGGGTGCCATCCATTTATGATTTCATTGCTGTACCAATAATGCATATTATAATACAAGTTGCAAATGCATGGCACATGAACGTTTGTCTATGGGGGCTCTGCCCCCCTACCCTCTGACCTATGAATGGTGGTGATAAAATTTTCATTTATATTACTCTCTCTATATATATATATATATATATATATATATATATATATATATATATATATATATATATATATATATATATATATATATATATATATATTTATTTTATTATATATAAATTTTAACTATTATTTCCATTTTTAGCTTTACCTATTTTAAAATATAGCAACCTAGTGAAAATATTCAAAGGAGAGTTTTATAATTTCGGCAGACGATATTCTGACTTCATAATTATTATTTAGTTAAATTCTTTTTTAATGTGTTTTTTTATTACAAAATAATTTGGCATTCATCAATTAACCAAAAACAAACATACTTCCTTTTCTTAGTTACACTAAGAAAAAAAAACAGGACCCCTTTACCAAGATTTTACCAAACAAACATATTTCCTTTGCGTAGTTATGCTGAGAACAAAAAAACTGGCCCCCTTCACTAGCATTTTTTTTTTTTTTTCTTACAAAATCATTTGACGTTCGTCGATTAACAGTAAAAATAAAAAAAAATAATCAGATCATTTCGCTTTCTTAGTTAAACTAAGAGAAAAATTCGGGGCCGCGTCACTAAAGAATTACCCTTTTACATAAAATTACTTCATTGATCGGAGGATTGCCGAAGGGTTTCAAGAACTATGTAAACTCGCTAGTTAAAGATACGGCAATTATTTTTTCCTACTTCACTCATTAGGATAAACAAAGTATTTAAAAATCAGATTTTATACAAAAAAAATAATCACATTCTACTACTTCATAATGAATTTACAGTAGATAATAAACAGCAAGCACAAAATGGCGCCCATCCTTAGGTCTTCCACAACGTCAACAATTTTTTCTTCACATACTGAAAATTTATACGAAAATTCACACAAAATCTTAACTACAAATTTTATATTCACAAATACTTACTTCTTTCACCATGTTGAATGTTTTCAAGTACTTTTTAAAAAATTAAATTCAAAATTAAAAAAAAATATCTCGCAAAATTATACAAAACCACAAGCACAAACCTATATATAAAACAATACAGACCTACAACGGTGGAACTAAAAGCCTAAATAATGATACCAAATATGCGAGGAATATATCTAGAGATTTTTTGGTTTAAAATCAGATCAGTGATTTTTTGAGTTTTTGAAAAAAAATAAAAAAAAAAAAAAAAAATAAAATATATATATATATATATATATATATATATATATATATAATATATATATATATATATATATATATATATATATATATATATATATATATATATATATATATATATATATATATATATATATATATATATATATATATATATATATATATATATATATATATATTATATATATATATATATATATATATATATATATATATATATATATATATATATATATATATATATATATATATATATATATTATACAGAGGCGGCTCGTCTATATGGGCTCCAGGGCTGCAGCCCCTCCAAATTAAAAATACCAGGCGTAGGATGTTGAATAAATATGAAATTTTTGTCAGAGAAAAGTGATTTAAATTCATTTTTTTAACAACTTAATACATAAAAAGTATAAATCAATAAAGAAAATAACAAGTAAATGCATTTTGAAACTGCAAATTTATTGTACGATATTTTTTTCACACATTGAAATTAAATAAAGTATGGGCTGCAAAATTTCAGTCCCAAATTTAGGCCAAATTATTATTCTTAAAAAATAAGACAGATCTAGCAACTTACGAAATAAAGAATGACAAATTCCAATAGCAGTTATTTTCAAGTTGCTAGTTTGTCTTCCTAATATTTGAATGTTGCTAGTTTGTCCTAAAAAGACATATCTTAAAGAATGCAAACAGACTAAAGCAGTTTTATCGTACCGAGTTGTGGGAGGTTGTTTTTTTTTTTTTTTTTTTATTTTTTTTATATATATATATATATATTTATATATATATTATATATATATATATATATATATATATATATATATATATATATATATATATATATATATATATATATATATATATATATATATATATATATATATATATATATATATATATATATATATATATATATATATATATATAATATATATATATATATATATATATATATATATATATTATAGGCAGACTGCACTTTAATACCTTTAATATTTAAAAAATTACTAAATACGTTAAAAAGGATACATTTTTGGAATCCTTGAAGAAATTTTATGAAGAAAAATTGGGGAATGAAAAAAAAAAGACCAATAATTTTATTATCTACGTAATTTATATTTTTTAAATAAGTTTTTCGGCATCGTACGCCTGGCAGCGTCTCTTTTTCGGAGATTGTGATTGAATAAAAATTTGTAAAAATATCCAGACTACTACAAATTTTAATTACAACTCCGATGACGACGTCTGAAGCAGAGAGATGTTTCTCGACTTAAAAGAGAATAAAAACTTTTAAACGTAGTACCATGTGCAATGAGAGATTGAATGAATTAACAATGTTTTCAATAGAGAGTGAAATACCAGATTTTAGTGAAAAAGAAATTGAAAACTTTTCGGTATTTAAAACTCGAAGACTAATCTTATTTTTAATAAATAAGAATATCAGCAATATAAATATACGTATATATATTATATATATATATATATATATATATATATATATATATATATATATATATATATATATATATATATATATATATATATATATATATATATATATATATATATATATATATATATATATATATATATATATATATATATATATATATATATATATATATATATATATATATATTATATATATATATATATATATAATAATATATACATATATATATATATATATATATATATATATATATATATATATATATATATATATATATATATATATATATATATATATATATATATATATATATATATATATATATATATATATATATATATATATATATATATATATATATATATATATATATATATATATATATATATATATATATATATATATATATATATATATATATATATATATATATATATATATATATATATATATATATATATATATATATATATATATATATATATATATATATATATATATATATATATATATATATATATATATATATATATATATATATATATATATATATATATATATATATATATATATATATATATATATATATATATATATATATATATATATATATATATATATATATATATATGGGCGTCGCCAGGTTCCAAAGTAGGTGGAAACAGCTTAAAATTTTATAGAGCGTACAAGGAAAGAAGAAGACATATTAAACTAGAGACATTTGTATGGATAAGGAAATAATTAACATTTAATTGAGCATTATTTTATGAATGCAGTAGAATATCAAATATAATATGTAATGATGAAAAGTTCACGATTTGGAACAGTTGCAAATAATTGATATTATTAAAAAGTTATTTTCTTTCGTTCATGGCGAATTTATAAACTATTGTTTGAATAATCATAATTGTCAAAAACAAATTTTTTGTATACACTCATTAAAATCAGCCGGTTTAACATGTCTTCTTCTATAGTCCTTTGTAGCCAAGTCTTTATCATTCACAGAGTACTGAAAGAGCGCTATTCTGTACTGGTGGTGCATGGCTGGTAGAGTAGTATCAACAGTCTTTTCGTCGCCGGAAAGAAATATTCAGTCTTCTTTAAGACTTGGAAGACGACAAGATCTTTAGCTCTTCACTACTCAGTTTCTTTTCCTTCCAAATTTTGTACCAAAGTTCCAGCTCTGCTTTTAGTCCATCTATATGGTAAAAGCTGTAAAATGAAGATGTTTTTCCTTTAATTCATCGATTGTCATGAGTAACATTTGGAAAGGATTTAGATATGTCAATGCAAAGGCAGGTCTATTTTCGGTAGCAAAACCGTAATTCTAAAGAAGAAGGCTATAAAATCCAGATACGAAATTATTAAGGATCTTCTCCAGAACTCCTTGGATTTGCTGCTGGTGGTGCTGCCTGCCAACAATCCGTGGTATATTCAGATCCAGTCACAGTTGCTCAGCGATTTGATAACTTCTTTTTGCACTTCTTAGTTGTTGGTTTAACGTAGGTCACTTGATTAAAACAAGGCTAGGATTCGGGTTTCTTTATTCATGAAAAGAGAGGACAGTAATGAGGTAAAACCAGGACCCAATCTGTACTAAAAAAAAACTGGCCCTGAACTATAGCTGAAATGCTAAGACATGGCAATAATGCAGTTTGACGTAGTAAGGTTGGTGAAATTGTCTGCAAGCTATTCTAGCGTCTATCGGAACCTCAGTAAAGTTGCAGCATGGTGGTAGGCTGCGTATGTAGTGTGCCGATGCAGCTTAGGTGAATCTATTAATAAGATTTTCCTCTCGTAATTAGCGGGTTCAGAAGAAGAAAAATAACTTAGTAATGTAATATTTGCAAAACGGCTAATAATATAACAGATTACGCGTGCTGTAAAACAGAAAAGGACGACGGGAGCCTAGGCTAAATGAATGCCGAAAGGCCTAGTTGAAATTGGGCCAACAGCTAATGTAGAGTTGCCAGTATAAGGACGGAATGTTCATTACTACAACTTCATCGGTGATTTTGTCTTCATCCATACGATGGGGTCTAACCATTTCTACAATGAATTGAATGTGCTTTGAGGTTTTGACGATATTCAAGGAAAGCATTTTAACAACTGGCTTTAACACCGCAGAGTTCTTCGCGATCAACATCACAACTATGATGAATGACGACTTACATGCAGCTGAATTCAATGAAAGGCACTTTTAAAAATAATTAAAAAAAAGAATTTCCTTCAATGAAAAAGGTTTTTAACGCTTGCAGTATTCGTACAAAGTTCTCCTTATATACTCTGATGCACTTGGGTTTTTCAGACTATTTGGTCTGGCATTGGCTTGGGATGTTTTGCATTAATTTTCTTCTCAAGGTCGACTAGCGGAAAAATGTAATAATATCCTTTGTTATAAAAACTTAGGGTTAAGCTTTTATTAAAAGACCTGAAAGAGAAGGGTCGTAATTAGTGTTAGAATTAAAAAATAAGAAGAGACTTGCTATGAACTTTTTCAAAAGATTTGCTGATTCTTGAAGTTCCTTCATATACGAATTCAGTATAATTAAGAACGTTGCGCAGTTATATATTTGAGTTGAAGGCAATAGAAATGATAGTAAGAAAGAGTTGAAAAGAAAATATAACTCATAACTTATACCTTCGAATTCTGAGGACTTTTAATGAACAAGCAAAAACTCTTACATTTTTAAGAACGTCTAGACTTGAAGATGATTTGATAAAAGGTGATCATGATTTAACCGGGAGTTTTTTGAAACAAAATGTGCTACATCGATACAAAAAATAAACCAACTTTACAAACTCCTATCAAGGAGAACTTAAAATATGTATAAAGTATGTACACCAGATAAATTAGTGAAAGTATATAAACAGTTTTTATATTCTAGTTCCCACAGTGATGCGGATTTCAGGTATTGTGTTCAAATCATTTACTACCAGATTTAGGTTGTATGAAGAGCAATGAAAGAGCAACGGTATCACGATGTGGTAATTTCTATTCTTCTTTGAATTTTAAACATTTAACACAGAATTGAGAATAAGATCCAGAAATACAGATCGACATTAAAAAAAGAAGCACATGGATGGAATGCCAAAGCAGTTCTTGTCTACAGATTAAAAAAAGCCTAGGCAATGAGGGAGAAAACCTCGTATCGGCATGAGAAATGTGAGAAAATGATGATCGTAACCACCCTTCGCTATATATATATATATATATATATATATATATATATATATATATATATATATATATATATATATATATATATATATATAATACAATTTCTAATCTGCTTTGGGGACTCAAACCCTGACCTTTCAGATGGCAAGAAAATGCTCTAACCACCACACCACGAAGATACAAAGAAAATCGCATTTGAGAAAGCTCATGATCACCTGTCATGATGTCTATTGTACAATTTTATTCCACGGTGGATTGTGGTTATATATATATATATATATATATATATATATATATATATATATATATATATATATATATAATATATATATATATATATATATATATATATATATATATATATATATATAGTTCGTACAAGTTCATTCGAGTTCTCCAGCCAGATCATCAGTATTTTTATTAAAATCAACATAATGGAAGCAAGCCAAGTCATTTCTAGTTAGGTCTAATAAGGATATATATATATATATATATATATATATATATATATATATATATATATATATATATATATATATATATATATATATATATATATATATATATATATATATATATATATATATAATATATTTTGTTATTTCAAGCAAATCAAGTAAGGTCAGTTTTACACCCAGGAAAACGCTTTTTAAATCCTCACTAAACATTATAATAAATAGTTTCTAGGGGGGCAGCTGCCCACCCTGTCGACGCCGATGGATTTCAATAAATTAGAAAAAAAGAAAGTTGAGGTTGTAGAGTGCGGAAAAGTGGAAAAATACTTAATTCAATTCAAATCTATTTATTATTATTGGTTATACGACAAATAAATTGTCGTTTAGGACGTATCAACACCGTTTCAAATCTAGCAAGATCTTTGCCCATTTTCACACAACGCATAGTATATCAACTTTACCTAATATCTCCAAACATTTTATAACATTATATACGTCATTTGAATTCAGATATTGAAATTAGCAGAGGCATTCTACATTGAGAACCGAAAACCTAATATTAATATAAAATTTAATGAATTATTGATGAAAATTAATATTATTTTAATTAATTATTTATATTTGAATACTTTAAACTAAATCTTACTCATTCTTAATTGAAAAAACTTCCTCTGAAAATGTTTCAAGTACAGAGACGAAACGCACAAGGAAATCTCTTTAAATATACTTTCCAATTTTGTTGTAGATTGTTCTCGAGAGCAATTTTAAGGAAATTAAACTATATTCAAAAATAACTTTTCAGAAATTTGGAAATTAAATGTAAGACTTTCATTTAAATCAAAAGCTGATATTGAATTCTTGATTATTATTAATTCGTCCACTCTAAAGCGCATTTCAGTATTGTATTACTACAAATAAAGTATAGATTTTTGTTCGAATAAATTCTGTAACTGATAAAATGATTAATTAAAAACCATTTTATATATATATATATATATATATATATATATATATATATATATATATATATATATATATATATATATATATATATATATATATATATATATATATATATATATATATATATATATATATATATATAATATTATATATATAAAGTAAGGGGGCACTTTTGAAAGAAAAAAGAGCCTAACCAAAATCAAATTTTTTTTAGAGAATAATTTGACTTGCACTTTTTTTTAGGAATAAATATCAAATAAATATCTGACGATAAATTTCAATACATGATCTTCTTGTAGCCTTCCTGGAAATTTGAGACAGATCGGTCAAGCAACAAAAAGGTTTTGATAAAAAAAGTGGTTGTGGAGGAATTTTGAACTGATCTTTAACGACTTACAGCTGAATAATGCTACCCATTACGTTTTTGATCAGAAATAAAAATAAATTAGTTTAAGATGAAATAGTAATCTTGGACTTATCATTTATGATTTTCAAAAGAATTTATTCACTTTGACAGGTTCTGAATTATATATTAACAATTAGAACTTGTAAGAGGGATATTCTGAGTAGAAGAGTCAACTGAAAAGTTATAGTGAAAAAGAGATGAAGATAAAAATTACCTCATAAGTCATAACTGAATTCTGAACTTTGAAGTCCACAACGAACAAATAAAAAAAAACTTACATTTTGTTAATGCTTCTAAACACGTTGAAGAAAATTTGAAAAGTGCTATTTTAAGACCGGCAGCTTATTTAGGTGCCAAACTGTTAAGTGCCACATCGTTATGAAAAAAAAATGTAAAACCTTGTGAAAGAGAATTTTAATATTTCTCCAATATAAAAGAAAATTTAAATTTGATAAAGTATATACACTAGATAAAATAGTGAAAGTATATAAATAGTTTTTATAGATCACAACCACTCCTTTTTGATGTGAGGGTCGTGTTACTTAACCAATTAATCCCAAGCTTTCAGGAGCACTGCACAAAAACCTTATCTTAATGTACAGTTTTTGATAAGTCTCAGAGGAAAAAATTTGAAGACAAAATATTTTGGAAAAAATTTTAAAAATTTTAATTTTTTAACTGTTCAGATTTTTGATAAGTATATAAAAAAGAAAAGAAAAATATAAATATGTTGCGAACCAAAATTAATTAATTTTCTTTTTTTTTTTTAAATTTTATCAAAATTATTCTGGCTACAACACTTTTCTAGAGATACATTTAAAAAATTCCTACAATAGTTTTTTTAGATACGGTCTTCAAGCATTGCTTCTGAAAGTTTGGGATTCACCAATCGTGACAAAAGAAGGGTCTGTGGACCTCCAAAACTACCGATACAACAGAAATTTTAAAGGAATGCAAAAATGCGTATCTCCAAAGTTTACCATATAATAATTATAGGGTAAACTTTGGTATCTCATCCAATTATGAAACAACTCCAAATTTTATATTGGTACCTTTAAGATAAAAAAAATTTACTTAAAAAATAAAAAATGCCCAGAAATGTCCGATCTTCCTCATTGATCAAAGCAGAAAAGTTTAAATAATTTTTTTGCAGTTCCTGTTTTCTAATTTCTGAAATGTCGTTAGGATGTCGTAGGACTGGCAAAGATAATTACAGGACTATCAGTGGTCACCCCCCTCTTCCCCCCGCCTCCAAGCCAATGTTTAAGAAAATGTGCCAAGTTGCCACTTCGAAAAAAAAAAAAAAAAAAAAAAAATGATGAAAATCCTTTGATGTAGATTTTGATATAATTTCTACAATATGAAAGAAAATTGTGGAGAGGTAAGAGTATATACAACACACAAATAGATAAAATAGTGAAAATGTATAAAAATTATATTTGAAAAATTTATAACTGTTGAGAAAAAGACCTTGTTAAGTGGGACAGTTCAATTAAAGATTCTTCAAATTTTAAGGTGGCAACATGGCAATTGCAGAATTTAACTGTTGGCAAAATAGGCTAGTAGTAGTAGCTGTAGAAGTTTGTTTGGTCGTTGGTTAGGTGTGGTCGTCGTTTTGAAGGTGAATTTTAACTGTGTAGGTCATTTTTAGATTAAATTACTTGTTACTTGAAAGACTATAAATCAAAATGGTTAAAGAAGTGAGTATTTTGCCAATATGCTAACATAATTGTAGGTTTTAGTTGTATATACATTCTTAGACTTTTAAGTCTGTCAGAACGATATTGACGTGTACCTAGACAATGTATGTACCAAAGTATTGAAAAGAGAGTAGTTTTATTTTGCAATACTTTTAATTTAAAAATAAATTCAAATTTCTAAAGTTACTTAAAAATGTAATTATGCTGTTTAATTGTTCATTTTTTACGGCATCCGCGATAGGCCTGGCCCAGCCAACGGTATCCGCCGTGGGCCCAAGAAACCCAAGGATCTTCCTCGGAAGATCCTACTGACAGGACGAAAGTGAAAAAAAAAAAAAAAAAAAAAAAAATTTCATTTTTGTATTTCCTGTAACCTAAGTAATTTGGGTAATACTTTAGTGTAGGGAGCCCGAATTTTTTTTTCTACTCGGCTTAACAACGAAAACGAAATGATCTGATTCATTTTTTTTATGGTTAATCGGCGAATGACAAATAATTTAGAAGAAGAAAAAAAAAATTAATTAAAAAAAACTAATGAAAATTATTTTTCTTCAATGTGACGTCACAAGATCATTTAATACTGCAGAATGACGTAGTCTTATAAAGGTTGTCAGTGCTTTCATGTTAATGGGTTGACTATAATTTTTATTTTTTATTTACTTCCCCATAAAAAAAACCTTTTTTTGGCAACGTATTAAATAATATATATATATATATATATATATATATATATATATATATATATATATATATATATATATATATATATAGATAGAGAGAGAGAGAGAGAGAGAGAGAGAAATATATGTGAAAATTTTATCATCACTACTCACGGGTCAGGAGGTATGGGGGGCTCTGCCCCCCATAGACAAATGATTGTGTGCCATGTATTTACAATTTCATTGCTGTACTGCAATAATTCATGTTATTATAATAAAAGTTGCAAATGCATGGCACCCGAACGTTTGTCTACGGGGAGCTCTGTCCCCTATACACCCGACCCATGAGTGGTAGTAATAAAATTTTCCCATATTCCTCTCTCTCTCTCTCTCTCTCTCTCTCTTTTAATTTTAACTATTATTTCGATTTTTAGCTGTCAACATGTTTTAAAATATAGCAACCTCATCAAAATATTCAAAGGAGAGTTTTATAATTTCGGCTGACAATATTCTGACATCATAATTATTCCTATTATTTTAAAATTTTTTTTTTTTCTTAGAAAATAATTTGTCACTCATTGATTAAATATTTCCTTTACGTAGTAACGCTGAGAAGGTAATATATAAATATATATATATATATATATATATATATATATATATATATATATATATATATATATATATATATATATATATATATATATATATATATATATATATATATATATATATATATATATATATATATATATATATATATATATATAATACCGGTATATATATATATATATATATATATATATATATATATATATATATATATATATATATATATATATATATATATATATATATATATATATATATATCTGGCATGATACCTCTCTATTTTTCACTATATTGAAAATATTAAGTTAAAATATGCTGAATTCATTCTACATTTTTTTTCCACAGAAGAGTAATATAAATACATAATAATAAAAAAACTCCCATAAATTAATAAATAAAAGTACTATTTATGCTGCAAAAATGAAATTGACTTTCTTTTAAATTGTTCAATTTTAACCTAACCTTGATTTAAAGGGTAAATATATACTAATGGCCAGTAAACAGGCCTATCCTAAATTAATAAAAAATAAAAAAATCGATAATTTTTATGATGTCTTTCTCTGCTTATATTACTATAAGTCGTAGGTAAATTAGGTGGTCTGCCTAATTGTATAATTTTATAACAGGATTTTTAGTCCTTTAACTATTTTTAAATTTGTTGGTTTGACTTTCCAACCTATTTTTATTGTTTTCTTCATACATTACATTTCCAGTTTATATTATGAATAGCAACTAAATGCCAGGTAAGAGACGAACCATGTTTAATAAGCATATATATATATATATATATATATATATATATATATATATATATATATATATATATATATATATATATATATATATATTGATAATTCAATCTAGTATGATATCTCTATTTTTCACTATACTGCAAATATAGTCAAAATATGTTTAAATGCATTGTATACCTACTTTTAGTTTACAGAAAGGTAATATAAATAATAAAAAGAAAAACCATTTGAAAAAAATATATATATATTTTTACTCTGAATAGTGAAGTGACTGTCTTTTTTATTTGTATAAAGATAATAAAAATAATTGAATGCCAGGCCAATTTCCAAGTTATTATTTTTATTTTATTTTATATTATTATATATATATATATATATATATATATATATATATATATATATATATAATATATATATATATATATATATATATATATATATATATATATATATATATATATATATATAATAAAAGATATAAAAATTATGGGGTATCTGAATTATACTTAGTTTTTATTTAAAGAGCTGAAAGAGAAGGGTCGCAATTAGTTTTCCAATTAAATAAGAATTTTACTATAATTTTTTCAAAAGAAATATTGCTTCTTGAAGTTCCTTAATAAATAACTTTAATATATTTTGAAACATTATAGAGGTATATATTTAAGTAGAAGTCATTCAAAAGGAAGTAAGAAAGAAGTGAATAAGAAAAATATATAACCTCATATCTTTTAATTTGAATTTTGAACTTGAAGACTTGTAACGAACAAGCAAAATTTATATTTTATAAAAACGTCTGAATGCAGTGATAAATTTGAAAAAGTGCTTATATTTTTAATATTATATATATATATATATATATATATATATATATATATATATATATATATATATATATATATATATATATATATATATATATATATATATATATATATATATATATATATATATATATATAAGTTTAGTTTACCATTTATTTCAATTTTCTTAAAATATAAAATGGAGACATCTGAATGTTGCCAGATACATATTTGAAAAGAAGAAATGAGTTAAAAAATACTTTCATATTTGCAGTATAAATATTATTTTTATTAATTTTTGGGAGGGAGGGGGTTTTTGTTTTCATTATATATTTTTACTTTTCCCTATAGTGAAAATATGTGTAGAATGCATTTCAGCATATTTTGATTTTATATTTTCAATATAATGAAAAATAGAGAACTATTGTATTAGATCAAATTATTACCATATATATATATATATATATATATATATATATATATATATATATATATATATATATATATATATATATATATATATATATATATATATATATATATATATATATATATATATATATATGGTATCTCTGCAGTTTACATCTCTTAACTGATGTTTAGTTATTTGAAATGTAATTTATATTAAAGGAAACTCTTTTAATGGGGGAAAATTCAAATTCAATAAATTTAAATATAATTAAAGTAACCAGTATTAAAAATTCAAATATAGAATGATAGGTATAACTTGACTGATTATACTGAATATGCCTAAGCCTTATAGCAGTATTGGCAGAGAAAACACAAAAAATATTGAAATTAAAAAAAGTACAAATATGTTAAACCATCAATTTGCTATTTTATACTTTCTCTATTTTACTCAAAAGCGAAAACAATGTTACTAGATATATATTTGAGATACTTAAAAAGTATATTTTAATACCTGTTTTATTTTAATTTTATTTTTTCATCTTTTAATTTTACTTTCACCAGCAAATAATAATTTTTTTTTATTGAAATGCTTCATTTGAAGAAATCACATTTTATGAACTTTTTATTCTTGGTTAGGGACCGACCAGGGCTGGAATTTTGCCAGGACCAGGGTAACCTAAAATTTGTAAAAAGGTCAAAATCACTGAAATTTTAGGTTAAGAAAATTAGATATAACTTTAATTAATATTTATTTAAATATAAGGAACAACATTCAATTAAATTATTGTAATATGCATTTTCTCCAAAAACAGTTTAAGAAAATTACAGATTTTGTATAATAAAAATTTAAAAAAAGTTTAAAAATTTTTGAATTTTTTTTTTTTCTGATTCACAATAGTGATTCAACAGGTTTACTTAGGTAAGAAAGACCCTAAATTAAAGTTTGAAAAAATGTAAGATATAAAATTATTAATGTATGAAATGTATTTATACATATCATTGTTATTTTATTGCTATGTATCAAACTTGTATCATTTAGCTACATTATTTCAATATTATTATTTTGCTTATACTTTCAGTCACTATGGCTAAAAGATCAGCTTCAGCAGTATGGGAGTACTTTACAATGTTTCAGGATACTCGAAATAGCTAAATGTAACATCTGCAGCCAGGAAATTAGAAGAGGACCTCCAGGTGCCCAAGTAAAAAATTTTCAACCAAATCTTTATGGGGGAATGTACAATCAAAACACAAAGATGAACATTCACTAGTCAAAGAGGAGGGTCAAAAGAAACAAAAGAAAAAAAGAAAAAGAAAGAAAAAAAATCTTAATTTTCTTATATTTTGTTTGATTTAATCCACCATTAATAAGTATAATTTGCCATTTTAACCTCAGCAGGCAAACCCTGGTTTTCCCTGATTTTTAGCCAGGGTTTGCCAGGGTCGGGGCCAGAACTGGGGTCCCAGTTGGTCCATGTTCTTGGTAATAGTTTAGTGTATCACAACATCTCTGTATTTTCACAATATTGAAAATATAGACAAAATATGCTGAAATGTATGAAAAACACCATATTTAAATGTGGAAAAATAAATATAAACTACTTACTGGTCAGTGAGTATTGAATATTTATTGAAAATATAAAGACAAAATATGCTGAGATGCTTTAAAAACATATTTAAGAGCATAAAAGTAAGTATCACCACCATGTGCCATGCATTTACATTTTCACTGCTGAGCTTCAATACTATTTAAGATAAATTTACAATTTTTTGATATATGCTTGTTATTATTAATACCTATTCTAATAAAAGATGCAAATGCATGGCAAAGGGACATTTATCTATGGGGACACATACCCCACAACCCATGAGTGGTGACAATACTTATTTTTCTGCTCTTAAATATGTTTTTCATGAATTTTAGCATATTTTTTTATATTTTCAATAAATATTCATTTCCCACCAACCTTTGAGTGGTGGCGATATTTATTTTTCCACACTTAAATATGGTGTTTTTCATGCATTTGAGCACATTTTGTCCTTATATTTTCAATATAGTGAAAATACAGTGATGTTGTGATGGACTAAACTATTACCTTATTTTTTTTTTAATATATGGTAATGATTTTAGTAACTTAGGGACTTATATATATATATATATATATATATATATATATATATATATATATATATATATATATATATATATATATATATATATATATATATATATATATATATATATATATATCTTTTTTTTTAGTCCCTTTTTTTAAAATTAATATTTATAGGTAGTTTAGGTTAAGATTAGGTTAGGTTAGATTGATTAGTTTCAGGGTAAGGTTGAATTAGATTGTTAGAAATTTTCATCAGGACATGTTGGATTACCAGTTTGTACATTTTTTTTTTTATTTATTATTTTTTTTTTTTTTATAAAACTTAGAATGTATAAAAAAATTAGTAACCTTTTATTAGATTTTAATATTATTAATAAAAACATTTATTTCTGATTCTGTACACATTCTTTTAACGAAAGTTTGATACTTGTGTCATGTGATATTATTATTTTTACACTACAAAGCTCAAAATGAGGTATATATATATATATATATATATATATATATATATATATATATATATATATATATAATATATATATATATATATATATATATATATATATATATATATATATATGGCAACTAGGAAATGTTCCTATGTTAGTATTGATATATTTTCTGATTATCTTCCTCTTCCCAATTACAAGATTGATGAAAGGCCAAGCTTTATGATGTTTGATATAGATTTTTAATACCATAAGTATATTTTAATTTAGCAGATTTGATTTTCCACCCCACTTAAATAATTTTTCTTTAATATACATTACATTTCAAGTTTATATTTTGAATAACAACTGAATGTCAGTTAAAAAATGTAAACTGCAAATTACTATATATATATATATATATATATATATATATATATATATATATATATATATATATATATATATATATATATATATATATATATATATATATATATATATATATATATGTGTAAATTTTTTTAGGACATCACTGAACCTGAACAAATGCGAAAGCTGTTTATCGGTGGCCTTGATTATAGAACCACAGATGAAGGTCTTAAGGAATACTTTGAACAGTTTGGAGAGATAGTTGATGTGGTTGTAATGAAAGATACAAAGACTAAAAGGTCCCGAGGTTTTGGGTTTGTTGCATTTTCAAGGGCTTACATGGTAGATGAGGCACAAAAAAATAGACCACACAAAATTGATGGAAGAACTGTAGAAACCAAACGAGCTGTCCCACGAAATGAAATAAATAGACCTGAAGCTGGCGTAACTGTAAAAAAATTGTTTGTTGGTGGTTTGAAAGATGACATTGATGAAGATGTAAGTAGTAAATTCCTTCATTTATTTTTTTTCCTCTAGCTAAATATTTTTCCTCATTTCATTTTATTTTTAACTGCCAGGATATAAGAGAAGAATTTTGCCAGTTTGGTACTGTTGTTACTGTTATCATACCTACAGAAAAAGATACTCAGAAGAAAAGGAAATTTGCATTTGTTGAGTTTGATGATTATGATGCTGTCGACAAGGCTTGTCGTAAGTTTTTACTTTGAGAATTGAATTTCAATGTATTTATTAATTTAATTAATTAATAGAGAGATAGAGAGAGAATTTTTTTCATATTCATTAACATTGACTCATAATACTTCTTTTTGTGCACTAAAGCTGTAGTCAGTATACAATATATAAAAGAAAGTGCGTGACGGATCAGATACTGCTACTAGAATGTCAAAATATTTTTTCATCATCATTTAAGATATTAAAAAAAAAAAAAAAAAAAAAGGTACATCTTTTAGAAAAGCAATTATTGTTGCTGATTCACGAAACTTTTATACTCTAACAAGTTCTCCAATATATACATGGGGAGTTTTATGTTGGGATCACATTTTTAAAAAAGTAAATTGTAATTAAACCCTTTCTCATAACTTTTTAGGAAAAGTTCATCCCTCTCTGGTACTGGTATTCACTATTATACAAAAACTTAAAAAGTCATAACCCTGATATATATATATATATATTATATATATATATATATATATATATATATATATATATATATATATATATATATTATATATATATATATATATATATATATATATATATATATATTAGGCTTTGGTCCAAGTAGATGTACTTGTACTTATGTTCAAAATTTCAAAAGTACTTTTAAGTATGAGTTAAATTCTAAAAGTAAAAATCCTAAAAAAAATATAATTTATTCTGAAAAGATAACAAAATGTGGGTCTTTCCTCATACTAAGATTTTTCATAAGAGTTTTTAAATTTTGTTTATTATTATTATTATTATTATTATTATTATTATTATTATTATTATTATTATTATTATTATTATTAGTTTTGTCTTTAACACTATTGTTTTAATAAATATTTCTTCTGTTATGACGAATACTAATAACTACTAATACTCTACCAGCTGTTGTGGTATTACTACTACTGCAACTGGTCAGTTGTCCATGGAATCCTTTGTTACTGTGGCTCAGACCAAGCAAAAAAATATAAATTACATGATGCTTGTCAAACAAAATTTGATGATGTTTTGGTTTTGCTTGTGGCATACGCTCTTGTTCCTTTTTCTGTTGTTGATAGCTCTTACTTTAATGATTTAAATAAGTGCAGTCAATCCTTCACCTAGTAAAGAAGTTATTACAGGATGAGTGTTTGCAGTTGTAGGCAGATTAAAAACTTGGGAATGCTCAGAATCTTTCACACTTCGATATCTGGTCCAGTCATCAAATGAGATTCTACTTAGCTCACTACAAAGATGTTTGGCGTTTAGAGAGTATTGTATTAACTTGCAGACGTTCTGCATGAAAAATTGTGGAGGAATATGAACAAATAATAATAAATTTTGACATAGAACTGAAGATCGCAAATGTTATAATTGATAATGCTACAAATATATTTCCTTTTTCTATACCAGGATTTTAAATAGCTACTGCTGAAGATGAAGATGCAGACTCGGATAGTGAACTACTTGAAGCACTAATAACTGAACATTATTCCAACTTTGCTAATACCTTACAGTTAGTAATAAAAATGGTCTCAAAAGAAGCAGGATAATTAGGAACAATTGTACAATACAAGGAAAAGTTTGGAAGTTATCTTTAGTACATAAGTTTGCAGTAGCTATAAATGTTCTGTAGAAGGAGAAAAAAAAAATGGAATTTGGTTGTTATACTCGCTTGAATTCAGAAGTTAAAATGACCGCATTAATTTTGCAATATTCAGAAAAAACATTAAACAATTTAGTAGGTGTTCCAACTATTGGGGAAATTTACTAAAATATTCTTAAACATATGCCGAAATCATTTGAACCATTTAAAGACGCAAGTGATTGTGATGACAATAAAACTGATTCATGTTCACTGTTCGAGAACTAAATTACGAGCAGATGCAGTCAAAGTATAATAGTGCTATGGTATTCAGTCTTAAGAAATCTCTACAAATGCATAGTTAGATGTGTGAAAATTAAAGCGACCAATCTATTGACAAGTGTAATAGATTCTAGAGATTCTATGTTTAAGCTGAACCGATGCACTGAAGAGAGAAAATTAACCCACGATCTTCACTATTGGAGATTGCACAATTCATTTTCAGAAAAGCTGCAAAAATTTCTTTTATCAATATCGCATTATAAGAGGATATACAGAGTATATCAGAGACATGACAGAGTTTAGGAATATTTTGACATATTTAGAAAATCAGAGATGTTTCCAACACAGCTGAACAGAAATATTTGACTCTTCCACCCTCACTAATTCTCTCCAATCTCTTTCTGCCCATCAAATTGTTGCGTCACTTTCTCTATACTATCGCTATAACAGTGGACACTGCTCTTCTGAACTCTCCTGTTGCATACCTCCTCCATTGAGAAGAGCTCGTGCGACACGCCTTTCTCACAGTCTCATCCTTTCTCTGTCCAACTCTCTGAAGCCAGATTAACCGCTTTATCCACTCTTATATGTACTCTACTGGTAAAGTCTAGAACACACTCCATTTATCTCTTTTCTCAATTTCCTATGACTTACACTCCTTCAAACGCCTTGTATCGGAACATGTTAATTAACTGGACCAGATTTCTGACTTTTTCTCTAACTCTGGGGAAATTTTAGTAGACCTGGCCTTGCCCACTGGAGGTGAAAAATAATAATGATGATAATATATATATATATATATATATATATATATATATATATATATATATATATATATATATATATATATATATATATATATATATATTATATATATATATATATATATATATATATATATATATATTTTACTTCAGTCAAGAAAGATATAACAGTTAAAAATAAAAGGGTTGATGTAAAGAAAGCACTGAGTAAAAATGAGATGATGATGCAGCAAGGAAACCGCTCTGGAGGGATGAACAGAGGTGGTGGCGGTGGAGGTCCATGGGGTGGAAGAAATGACAACAACTGGGGTAACAATCAGAACAGCGGTGGATGGGGAGGTAAAAGTTTTGTTCACTATTTACTACTAAGATTATTATTAGTATTATATTTGAACACAATAATTGAGTTTATTTGTTATTTGTATTATTTATTTTTATATTTCTTTTCTTTAGATAACAGAGGTGGATGGGGCAATCAAGGAAATTATGGCGGACCTGGAGGTCCAGGAGGCTACAACCAAGGTGGATATAATAACCCAGGACCTTGGCAAGGTGGTCCCTCTAATCAGGGCTGGGGTGGAAATCAAAATAACCAAGGATGGGGTAACAATCCTGGAAATTATGGTGGCCCTGGCAATAACTGGAATCAAGGCCCTAATGATTTTGGAAATAATTATGGTCAAAGCTATGGTGGAGGACCAATGAGAAATCAGAATTATGGACAAACAAATCGATCGACTCCTTACAACACAGGTACTTAAATAGTAACTTGAAAGTACTTATCACTGATATTGACATTTTAAGTTATGGTGTTTGAGAAGTTTTAGTGTTATTGTAAACTAATATATATATATATATATATATATATATATATATATATATATATATATATATATATATATATATATATATATATATATATATATATATATATATATATATATATATATATATATATATATATATATATATTTTTTTTTTTTTTTTTTTTTTTTTCTTATTCTTATTCATAATAACTTCTCTCTTTCAGGAGCCCCTATGGGTGGGTACAATGCTGGTGGTGGTGGTGGCTACGGTATGGGAGGTTCTGGGCCAAATAAACGTTATTAAATGCCACTTAATCTTCCTCTCTGTGTGTATGGTAAGTTGTTTTCAGGAATTTTACAAGACATACTGGTGATTTAGTAAGTGAGAAAGCCATAGATAAAGAGCCAGATTGTTTTTAATTTGCTCTTAAGATGTGACTAATATTATCTTTTATTATTGTATAGGTACAAACCAGGTTAGCCATCAAGTCAGGCAGGCAAAATACTAGGCTACATTCAGGCAAGCTGGATAGGATGTTAAGGAATAGGCCTCAAGATTCTACAAGAGTGATAGCGTGGAATATGGGAGAAAAATAATATATAGTAATACATTCCAGATCAGACTACACCTTTACTAAACCTAGTGTACCATAAACTCAGAGATATTAATTTTAAGATATATTAGCCTTTTCCCAGTATCATCAGTTCAGTTCTGTTGCAATTATAGTTTATTTAACCTTTCAGATGAGTGTGAGGACTAATATAAAATTATAATTATAATTCTAGGAAAAGAAAAACCAAAGTTCAATTATTTAGATTTAGATGAATTCTGTATAATTATGTTCTTTATTCAGTATATAGAAATAAATGGAGTAAAAGTATGTTTATCTATTTTATCCTAAGCAGACTTACTGATGATTTTCTCTAGGCAGAGAAAAAGCTTAGAACACTTTCTAGGTAAATTTGAAGGTAGGTTCAAGAAGTTTATTCAGTGTAGGTGATTGATATTAGGTTAATTCTCTTCTTTTCTGTTTGATTATTTTTCTATAATTGGAGCACTTATGTAGATTTGTTTTAGGTTTTGTAACTTATCTTTCCATGCGTGCTGAAAGAAGGGGATAGGGATTTGTGATAGTGGATATTTACATTAGTATAAGAAATACGGATTACAGGAAGCTTACATTAGGTTTAAAGTATTTTTTATTAGAAACAATTGGCTGTTTTTCGCTACTATTGCAAAAATGTTGCTGCAGTATTGGCCACTTTTCACATTCCCCACTCCTTTACACCATTTCTTATTAGGTGATGAAATATTTAATTAAAATTTTAAACTGGATTTGAAACTAATGAGGTTTACTTTTCAGGTGCTAGCAGCTTATGAGAAACTTTGATGATCAAAAGTGAACCCTTCTGTGATATGTCTTATCTGTGATATTATATTTAGACATGTATATTTATTAAAATTTATTTTTTTTTTAAATTTCATATTTATCCTCAAAGGTTTTTTTGGACCTAAATTATTAATTTGAATAGAAAAAAAAGTGTGGAAACCTCATTATTTGACAAATTGCCTATTCAATGTAGGCATATATAAATGGTCATAAACTTATTTTTTACTCATTTTTAATGTTTTAAATTACTGAATAGAGTTGCTTTTTAATTTGTAATTTATTGTCATTACTAACGATTTTCCAGATTTTAGCTAACGTTAGCGAATTTTCTCTCTAATGATTTGTACACGATTTGTATTTTGAAAATCTTTAGCGTTTCCAACTATCCTTAGTTATTTTAGTTCTCAACGCGATTATAATGGAAAATGTTCATAATTTTGAAGTTTGAATACCTGGCTTCCCTGTAGTCAACGTATGTGCATAATTATTTTCAGGTTTACATATTTTGATATAATTTCGTCATTAATTTTGGTTGAACGTTACTCCCTTAACTGTTTTAGGTACCTAAAATAGGCATTCCGTTTAATTAAGGAAATGTATTGTCCTTAGATTCATTATTTTGGTTTAACTACCTTGTTCTTATGCTATTCGCCGTTGGGATGCTGCCTTCAGGGTTTACAGTCGTTTTCAAACTCCAGAAACTTATTCATCTTATATTTCATCCCATAATTATGCAAAATCGATTCTCGTAACTCATTTCTCCATAAAAATCTGATAATCTTTCATGTTCCTCCTCCTCACGGCATTTTGCAAAAAATGTGTCATCTAAATTTGTTTCTTCCTCTTTCACTCCTCTTGTACCTTTTGACGGCACAACTACAGTTTTGCCTTCTACCAAAGCTGAACTCTTCGTTCAGACTTTTACATCAAATTCAATCTTAGATGATTCCGGATCTATACCACCACCTTCAACCTCATACAACTTGTTCATGCCTAATATTGTAATTTCTTCTAAAGATCTCTCTCTCTCTCTCAAGAAGGCATATGTCCTCATGGTATTATTCCTACTGTGGTTCTCAAAATTATTGCTTTTGAGCTTGTATATTAAATAGGTAAATTATTTCGTCTTTTTCTACTTCAATCTTTCCATTTTTGTTGGAAACGTCCACTCATTCAGTCTGTGCCGAAGAATGGGGACCCTTCTCAAGGGTTTAATTATAGTCCTTTTTTCTATACCTCTTACCTTCTAAAGTTTTCGAATCTATCCCTAACAGGAAGATTCGGAAACCTCTTAATTATTCTAATTTTACCTCTGATTGTCAGTATGGTTTTCCCAAAGAATGGTCTTCTGGTGATCTTTCCCTTCTCTCTGTCTCTTGGACCTTACTCTTCGGAATTTTGGTCAATCGCTGTCGCGCTAGACATACTGAAAGTCTTCGATAGAATCTGGCACAAAGTTTTGACTTCCAAATTTTCCACTTTCGGAAACCTCTCTGACTTCCTTTCCGGTCGTTCTATAGCAGCTGTTATAGAAGGATCTTTTTTTTTTTTTTTTAAATCTATGAATAGTAGAGTTCCTCAGCGATCTGACCTCCCCAATTCTTTTTCTGTTTTTTCATTAATGATTTTAACTCTTATTTTATCTTCTATCCACTCCTATGCCGATGACTCCACCCTTCATTATTTTTTTCAGTTTGGAAAACGGCCATCCCAACAGCAGTTAATTGACGCGAGGAGGGTGACTTTGCAGCAACTAACTTTAGATCTCCGTATTTCACATTGGGGCAGAGAAAAAATGGTCGTTTTCAATGTCAAAAAATCAATTCCCTTCATCTCTACTCGATACTACGTATCTTGCCTACAACTATAGCATCTTTGAAAATACAACTCGAATCTCTTCTGTCCTTAATATTCTTGGTGTATCTTTTTCTCGTGATCTTTCTTGGAAATTCAAATTACCTTTTTTTTTAAGCAAGCTTCTAAGAGGTTGGGTTGTTATGAAGTGCCTTCAGAATTTCGTCACGCTGCCCCAGTTGCTTGCTCTTTATAGGGATGAAGATAGAGTATGCCTCGCACATCTGGGGTGGTTCCACTCATATATAGCTCTCCTTAAAAATGTGGTGTCTAGGACTTTTCGTCTTATGAACTCTCGCTCTCACTAACTCTGCAGTCTCTTTTAACACATCGAAATGTTGCATCACACTCACTCTCTGTACTATCGCTATTACAATAAACACCGATCTTCAGAACGCTCCCGTTGCATACATTAATTCTCTATTGAGAAGGACTCGTGCGACACGCCTATCTACGTCTCATCCTTTAAATGACCTTTGTTTTTGATATTCCCAAATTCTGGTGTAAATTAGTAGGCCTTTGCCACCGAAAAAAAAAATATATATATATATGTATATATATATAAATATATATTATATATATTATATACATATATATACCACGGGAAATATAAAAACAGGATAAAGTTCCTTCGGGCTTTTTCAAACATTTTACAAACTTCGGAAACTATTTATATTCTTTAATTATCAAAATATATACTTTTAGCTTTTTTAACATCTTATTTACACAATTTTTGAAGTTTTATTTTATTTCTTTTATCAATACTTCAGTAATTCCAAAAGATAAGCCGTTTAATTATTGACAGGAATTGAAATTTCTATATAATATTTGTATTAGGGCTGTATGGCTAGTAAATTTATTAGCTGCTCCAATTCTGGTTATGGCTCAATCCATTTTAAAACTGTCCAACTTTGACTCTGGGTTCATAACTTTAAAATTGTCTGGCTTTGGCTGACATATTTTAAAACTCCGACTCCAGATTTTCACTTATGAATAATACAAAAAATTTAGTTAAAATTTTCATCTGATGACACCTAAAAAAAAAATTTTTTTCTGACTCAATAGTTCTGCCCACTCGCTTTAAGGCTCTAAATCTGCAGCCAGTGTTAGTTTATTCTTTTGTGTCTTTTAAAGAAAATGGTTCATCTTTATTCAATGCTGTTAAACTTTTAAGATGAAAATAGTATACTTTTTGAGACGCTAAAATAAGGTGTATCCTAAAGTTCCAGTAGCAATGTTTTTAATTTCTTCAATTAAGTGATTTCAAACTTAAAATATTCATTTTCCAAAGGTTTAGGTGTTTCTTCTCTCATAAAATAAGTAGCGCTTCTTCCGAGGAATACATGCAAAAAAAATTAAGAAAATGAAACATTAGAATTAAAACAAAATTGTCAATTATATACTATCGAAGCTAAAATGCAACCGTTTATAAAACTGCAAAATCAAGCCTTGATTGGTTTTCAATTAAGACGCACTTTTGTTTCTACAGTACTTTTTATTTTGAGCAAGTAGCGAAAATTGCTTTTATTAATGGTTGCAACAAAAACAAATGAGTTTGAGAAAATAAATCTTAAGTACAAAAGTTGAAAACTTTGCATTTTTAAATATAGTTTGGTTGGTCAAAGACTATAGTAGTGAGTTCGATGGGGTACATATTAAGATATCTATGCAGGAAGGATATGAAAACAATACGAATTATGCCACTGAAACATTAAGCTTTGGAAAAATAATTAAAAATATTTTTAAATATAAGGGAAAAATATTACTCATTATCCAACTTAGTGGGATTTTTGTATTTACTTGACGGGCTTTAAGTAACAGGAATGTCACGCAGACTGCAGTTTGAGTATTAAATGAGGTCATTTGTTTCTAGAGTACTCTAACCCTCAACAGATATTAACTTTTTCTCTTGTATTAAAAAAAAATGTTCAGGAAGAATTAAGAAATTAAAAAAAAGTTTCATAAAATTAATTTCTGTTCAACATGTAGAATATTTTCTATTTGATTTAGGACAGAAATAATTATCAAACATTTGGAGTTCTAAGTGCAAATTTTTTCCACATTCTTCACTTTAGTCAATGGCCGAAAATAACTAGAACCATAAAGAACCTAATGTGCCATCTTATTAGTAAAGTCTTAAAAAATATACAGGATTCATGGACTTTCATCATTAGTTATATAATATACAGTATGTTAAACTCATCATTACATGACAAGTTTGTTTCCTATAAAAAAATAAAGATTATAAAGCAGTTCTGAATTAACTTACGACGAGAAAATATTGCTTAATAACAAACCCATTAGAAAGGATGTATTTTATATGCTTAAATAGATACAGCAAACTAAGGTTGAAGCTGTGTTCATCTATGTTTCTTCTTCAACAATAGAAGGATAGGAAGTCCTCAGTAAATTAGTCAGGTGGGTAAAGGCCAAAATTGGAGATACATTAAAATTTTGAATTGAAGAACATGCTATAATACAAAGACCTTGAAAATACAAGTTATTCACATATATATATATATATATATATATATATATATATATATATATATATATATATATATATATATATATATATATATATATATATATATATATATATATATATATATATATATATAATGAGTCTTAAAAACCAAAACCAAGACGCTGAAAATCCAAAGATGTTTGTTGAATTTTTTTGATGTAGGTGATTAAGACTTATTACCGTTTAAATAATAGCACCAAGAATTCTAAATAAAAATAAATAGTTTGGCTCTCTTGAATTCACCGATCTGCTTCAAACCTTCTAATTTTTTTTTTATGACTGACCCTTAAGAATATTTTTATTCATTGTAAATAGTACTTAACCCATTTGTTATAAGAATAAAGCACAGTTGGATGTTTAATACAAATACCTATGAAATATATAGATATATATATATATATATATATATATATATATATATATATATATATATATATATATATATATATATATATATATATATATATATATATATATATATATATATATATATATATATATATATATATATATATATATATATATATATATATATATATATATATATATATATATATATATATATATATATATATATATATATATATATATATATTAATTCAGCACTGATATAAACATGTTAATTTTCTATCTTTTATTTTTAGAGGAAAGATAAGAATAATAAGATGATTATTAAATTATTTAATTAAATTTTAAATTACAAAAAAAAACAAAAAAAAAAAAAATTTTAAAAATGATAATTTACAAAAATTAAAAAATACCTAATAATATATATATATATATATATATATATATATATATATATATATATATATATATATATATATATATATATATATATATATATATATATATATATATATATATAATCAAAACCTTTATTTGGATATCATCTTAAATTAGAAATTACAAGGCAAACCAAGACAGATAAACATCATTTCACTGGGGAAATAAATCACTATTTCCAATTCTTATTGACATAATCAAAACTCTTCTTCTGTGTTGAAATCGTTAAGTATCCTCCTCATCAATGAAAATTCTCATTCCTTTTGTATTTCTCATTTAAGTTCATTTTAGGGATCGTAACCATCGTAAAAACTTCTTTCTCCATAAGATTTTTCTTCATTTCTGAAATTAATATACATCAAAAGGGATAAGAGGGAGAATTATGAGAAGAATTAGGCTCATTAGAAATAGGAATGGTAAACATAAAATTTCTGAAAAATTAAAACCAAATAAAAACATACTCTTCTTTATGTTTTTGTTTTGAAAGAAGGATCGCTATGGCAGGAATTTCTCTAACAACTTGTAAAGTATTCATTCCTTCAACAACAGGTTCCCAGTATTCTTCTACTCTGAAGAAAAAATATATATACAATATAAAAGAAATATTCTAGAGGCATTACATTTTTAATATTACATAAAAATATACAACAAAGGGAACTTAATGATTTTGATAATTCGATAACATTGATAATTTCTCATGATTTTATTTCGCACATAGTCTATTTTTTTTCCAGAAACTTAAGTAAAAGAAAGAACAGTGTTAAAAAGATGAGCATAACGCTCGTATTATGTTTTTGTAAATTCCTTAATACCACAAGAAATGTTAATGAATAAATATTTTAAACAATCAAATTTCCATCATACAAGGAAATGGAAACGTTTTAGATAAATACTTTCTTTAATGTCATGGTGGTTTGGAAAGCTATTCATATTTAGTTAACAGGACTGCCATTTAGTCGCCATAGAACAGTGGAGGTCAAATAGTCTCCTTTTGTTCTGATGCTGCTGTACGAGAAATCCACCATTATCTTAAATCAGACCTCCATTATTCCATCCCGTTACAAACAATCAACTACCTAAAAGAACCAGAATTGGAACTCAAACCAAACACCCATCCAAAAATGCAATTCTCAATTCTACTTTTGTTCCTTATTTTAAAATTATTACAATGTCCTCGTAGTAGTTAGTGTAATAGTCATAATAAAATATTAGATTAATATGGTTATTATAATAGAAATATTAGAGAGATGTATGAATGTCTTAATAGGAAACATTTTCCTGTAGCTTTGATAGTTGTAAAGTGAAAACAAAATAATTTACTCAGGTAAAGAGGGATAAAGGAATTACTTTTCAAAACATTTGTAAAATTTTGCAAGAATTAATTAAGAATCACATTTATATATAATTAAAGAAAGATTGGCTTCTTACAGTAAAAAAACCGGTAATTGCAGTTCTTTTAACTTTCAAACGCATTTCGTATTTGTACTCTTAAAACTTCAGTAAAGATTTATTTAACGAAATTTTTTTTTTTAATTTAGGTGATTTTTCCTTAATAATGACAGTTACAAAATTATTAATCAGATTAATAGAAGTATCATAGCAATCTCATTTTAAACACTATGAATGACTTAATGAAGATATATTTCACTGGCCTTTAAACCTTTCACTGTGGAAATAAAATACTTTTATATATGTGAAATCTCACTTAAGTTGCAAAGTATGAAAACCAGTTTCTAAAGTTGATGAAGTTCCTCATTTTCTCGCACTACACCATTATGAGCATACCTCGCACCCAACCGCACCGAATACAAGATAAAAATAAATAAAAAAACAAAAAAATATAGTATCTAATATACAGTATAAAATAAATATATAAATAAATAAATATATAAAATTTTGTGTTGAGAAAAATATTGCATGGCGAAATCTCACTTCAAAATTACATTGTCAGAATGCAAATTTTCATTTACGCACACCCTCATGGTCAAAATCTTGAATTAAATAAAGAATACTGTTTCCGTGGAAGAAATTTCTTCAAAAAGATTATATATTAGATAATAAAGACAGGATATTATATGTCAGCATTTCTCAACCTGAGGTTTGCGATCCCCTTTGGGGTCTATGATCGCATAAAATAAAACTTTCATATTCTTTAATAATCCTTGCTTACATTAAAATATAAACAACGACTATAACAATACGAAATTTACACATTTTAAAAGTTTTTCAAATGAATAATTAAAAATTAAGATTCAAACTCTGGAACAATTTTAAAGTCCTCTTTGAACAGATAAATCGTGTTTCTAAAATAAAGAGCAACACATATCCACCTTTCCTACCAATGCGTTGGTAAAGATAAAATGAATAATCCTCAATTTCAAAATTCTTGTAATGAATCTCTAAATAAGTTTTCTTTTACCAGAATTTCAGTGACACAAATAATATCCAATTTTTCCTCTACGATGTACCCCATTAACTCAACTTTATTGCTAAAATTCTGAGCATTTGTAAAGAAACAATTACTATTCTGTATACTATTTACAAATTTGCCCTTTACCCTTATCCTCGTTTAGTTTCCCAAATTACATGACTCCAAAATTTTATCACTGAAAATTTTGAAACCTTCTGTACTAAGATGGACTCCTTATTTTCCAAACATATCATTCTTTCTATAAAACTTGTCTCAAAAATCTAAATACTTTATATTATTAACATTGCAGTGGTTCTTTAAAAGCTCATTCTGGTTCAAGGCTCATGAAATCCACTCAAACTCTAGGTAAAATTCATGAAATCACACTTTTCCTTCTGGTCTCTTTTAATCTTCTCACCAGATTCTGGAATTCCTTAAACAGTCCTGATTTTCTGTTGCCTATATCAATAGTTCCCACATGAA
>SEYY01014425.1:12500-15000 GCA_009176605.1 Armadillidium nasatum | reverse complement strand
ATATATATATATATATATATATATATATATATATATATATATATATATATATATATATATATATATATATATATATATATATATATATATATATATATATATATATATATATATATATATATATATATATATATATATATATAATATATATATATATATTTATTTTTTTTTTTTTTTTTTTTTTAAAAATAAAAAAATAATAAATAAAAATAATAATAATAATAATAATAATAATAATAATAATAATAATAATAATAATAATAATAATAAATAATAATAATAATAATAATAATTTTCTTTAAATAGGTTACCACTGAGATCTTCCTCTTTTATTTTATTTGCAATTTAATTTTTTTTTCATCTAATTTTTATAATTTTATTTTTAAATAAATATATTAACTCGATTCCTTTTTCGCTGTTCCTTCTGCTGAGTCTTTTTTGGCGGGCTTTTTCGCGCCAAATCTGAAAGGCTTTGCTGGGAATTGATTTCTGAAACCCGATTTTGTATTCTCCGTTGCTGGGTCAACAGGAGTTCTGGTAAATCTGTGAGACGTTTGTGAAGAAGCTTGCCGTTGGTTTATCAAATCGTTGATTCTTAAATTTGTTTTTGCTGGCGTTGATTCTTTGATCTTTGGTTGGGATTGTTGGTTTGTTGCTCTTGTTCGTACAAATTTTTCTTTAGGAGACTGTCTCAGAGGTTGAGATTGTTTTACCAGTTCTCTTTGGTCGTGACGAGCTCTCAGTAGTTGAGGAGCAGATTTTTTCACAGGTCCTTGTTTTTGTTTTAAAATACTTATTTCGTTACCTGCTGGAATACTATCTTGATAAGTAGGAGCTGCTGCTGAAGGGTAAATACCCCCCAAATTACCTGCTACCCCAGGACCAGCATATTCAAAACCTGCTGTATGACTGTCAATAGTATTCTTAACCAGATCTTGCAAGTCTTCTGCGGTTGGTGGTTCGTCATCATATTGAATGAAGTATACTTGAGGATCATGTTTAACATCCGGTACCTCTACAACATTGGGAACTTGAGGCTGTTGACGAGGATGAAGGACATATATCAGCGTCTTCTGTTCAACTCTTGGGGGAATGATAGGCTGTGGAGGTGGTTGGGCTGGAGATCGGATAAATACAATTCTATAGTGTTTACGAGGAGGACCTGCTGCAATGGGCTTGGGAGCTGGATATTGCTCAGGAGGAACATTCACGTAAATTGTTTTTGTTCGGTCCATGGCCATGACCATGGCCAAATCCTGAACCTCCACCAAAACCGGGTCCGTAACTTAGACCCTGGGAGGAAGCAGCTCCAACTTGTTCTTCTGAAATAGATTTCTTCGTTTTCGTATTGGAAAAAACTTTTCCTTGAGGGACTCCCCGAGCGTGGGGGAGAGGTTGAAAACCTCCATTTTGGGTGGCAGTGTTGGGAAAACCAAGACCACTGGCAAACAGACTTAGCAGAAGAAAAAGAGACACCTGCAATGAAAAAATAAAAAATAAATAAATAAAAAATGTACTAATTAGTTAAGTAATTAATTAAATTAATTCAGCCTAGACAGCATAACCATTTCAAATTAGTTTTCGAAATCAAAACATTCAGTAATAAACATCTCTTTTTTTCTGAAACACTACTGCAACTACTACTATTACTACTACTACTAGTAGTAATAATAATAAGTAATAGCCATGGTGTAAAAAATTCGGCCGCTTATGAGGGCAAATGAGAGCCAATGGCGAATTAAGAGAAAGAAAGGAAGTAACTTCGCTTTCAATTTAGTTTTTGCCACCATCAGTCTTGTAATCCCATAATAATAATAATAATAATAATAATAATAATAATAATAATAATAATAATAATAATTGTATATATTCACTCCTTTTTCTCAGCTTTATGAACTTTTGAAATGCAAAAATGCTGATCTAACCTTTTTTAATATTCAATTTCTTCACTTTTGTTTTACAGATTTTGTTATCTCTCTCTCTCTCTCTCTCTCTCTCTCTCTCTCTCTCTCTCTCTCTCTCTCTCTCTCTCTCTCTCTCTCTCTCTCTCTCTTTACTTCTTATATTTTTTTTCTCTGATTAAAAAGAATATTATTACCTATATGTGTTTTCCAAAATTATATACTTTGTCATTATTGATCTTCCCATGTGATTTATCGATTAGTTGCATCAAATTCCTCTCCCCAGACTTGCTCCTTCATTCACAAATCATTTTTTTTGGGGGGGTTTATTTTCAATTCTTTGTCACCTACTTTCCAGTTTCTCCTTAAATTTTCTTCCTTTGGGTTAACGTTCCTCTGTTTTCATTTCCTGAATCAAAGGATATATTTTCTCTTATGACAATTGACACAAATCTGAGCAAGAAAACAGGTTTATTATAGCCTTGAGAAAATCGACAATTTCTAAGTATTTGTAAGGATACCTGTAGATTGTATCCCACATATTCTTATCTTGTCAATGGTCAACGTGCTTCTAAGTACTTCAATTTGTGATGGAAAAC